>NW_025554571.1:262500-353201 GCF_020424385.1 Procambarus clarkii
AGTACGTAGCTTGTTACCAGTAACAGACAACCAAGAAGCCTGCCAACGGGTAAGGACTGAGGAATGGATAACCGGGTAAAAGTCGGAATACGGAATGCCTTTACGAGAGATGGGACAAGAGCGGACAGCTTCCTTGGCGGCAGCATCCGCACGCTCATTTAAAGAGACACCAATATGGCTGGGAACCCAACAAAACTCAACCGACTTAAATTTACTGTGAACAAGAAACAGCCAATGCTGGATCTCGACAACTACTGGATGAACCGGATTAAAGGACCCGAGAGCCATGAGGGCACTACGAGAGTCAACAACAACTACAAAGGAAGACTGACAACGAGAAAGCAGGAGACGAAGAGCATAGAGAATAGCATAAAGTTCCGCTGTAAATATGCTAGTCTCCGGAGGCAAGCGATACATATAAGTGCGTTCAGGAAAAACAACAGAGTAGCCAACACCGTCCGCAAACTTAGACCCATCGGTGAAGACAGAAACGGAGCGGGAGTGAGAAGAAAAGTGCTCGAGGAAAAGGCGTTTTAGAACCGTAGGAGGGGTAAAAGCTTTAGTGATACGGGTCAAGGATGTACAAAACCGCGGAAGAGGGACCGTCCACGGGAGCAAAGAAGGAACAACACGAGGAGAAACATCAGAAATACGAACGGAAAGAGAATCCTGTAGGCGAGATAACCGGACAGAAAGAGGGAGGTGGTGAAGAGGAACAGGAACCGCAGGAGGGGTAAAAGTTAAAGCACGACAGAGGCGAGAGGAAGGATGTTGCAAGGACCGCGCAAGATTGCGAAGACAGTAGCGATCACGGCGGTCCTGGAGAGACAGGAAGCCAGTGTCAACATACAAGCTAAGGATGGGAGTCGAACGAAAGGCACCAGAACTGAGGCGCAACCCAGTATGGTGCAAAGCAGCAAGACGGCGAAGAGTAGAAGGAGAAACAGACGAGTAAGCAGGACAACCATAATCGAGCTTAGACAGGACGAGAGAGGAATGTAAAGCAAGGAGAGTGCGCCTATCTGCCCCCCCCAAGAAGTATGGGACAAGACCCGAAGGAGGGTAAGGGCCTTAGAGCACTCAACACGGAGGTAAGAGATATGGGGAGACCAAGACAACCGAGTGTCAAGGAATAACCCCAAAAGCTTCGCGGAATCTTTGTATTCAAGGGGATGACCATAAAGTGACAAAGAGGGACGAAGAACAACCCGTTTCCGCGTAAAAGTCATGGCACAAGTCTTAGAAGTAGAGAACTTGAAGCCATGATCTGCAGCCCAAGACGACACGGCATCAATTGCAAGTTGAAGCCGGCGTTGAAGGAGAGGCGAATCATCACCCTGACAACAAAGGGTAAGATCATCGACATAGAGAGCGGAGAAGACACCAGAAGGAAGAGAGGAAAGAAGACCATTGAGGGCAACCAGAAAAAGAGTAGTGCTCAGAACACTACCCTGGGGCACACCTTCGTATTGCTGAAAAGAGGGAGAGAGAGCGGTACCAAGGCGCACCCGAAAGGAACGACGAGAGAGGAAGCTGCGGAGAAAGAGAGGGAGATGACCACGAAGGCCAAAAGAATGAAGTTGAGATAGGATATGATAACGCCAAGTGGTGTCGTAAGCCTTTTCTAGGTCAAAAAGGACGGCAACAACGGAGGTCTTCACAACAAAAGCAGTACGAATATAGACCTCCAAGTTCACCAAATTGAGAAGGGGAGAGGAGGTGATGGTGTTCCAGGAACCACATCAGACGAACGTTAACCATACGTTCAAAGAGTTTGCAGACACAACTTGTGAGAGCAATAGGGCGAAAGTCCTTAGGGGAAGTACCCAGAGACCCCGGTTTGCGAACAGGGAGGACAACGGCATCGAGCCAGTCCTCAAGGACTGACGACGACTCCCAGATCCGATTATACAGACTCAGTAAATACTGAGACGTGCTCGGAGGGAGATGGCAAAGCATCTCATAATGAATACCATCGGAGCCCGCCGCCGTAGAACCGCAGAGGGCCAGGAAAGAACGAAGTTCAGAGAGAGAGAAGGGATCATTATAGTGAAGCTGAAGATGAGTGCAGAAATCTAAAGGACGAGACTCAAGGACAGGTTTACGAAGAAGGAAAGATTGGGGAAGATGAAGACCAGAGCTAACAGAAGAAAAGTGGGAACCCAGTTCGGAAGTGACCTGCAATGGGTCCGCCACAAGAGTATCATGGAGGTGAAGGACCGGTGAAACATCGGGAACGAACTTACCCGCTATCTTGCGGATACGCTTCCAGATCTGGGCCAGAGGGGTTTCGGACGTAATTGTTGAGACATAAGATGCCCAACATTCACGTTTAGCCGTACGGATGGCCCTACGGGCCACCGCACTCGCTTTCCGAAAGAAAAGAAAAGAATCGGTCGTCTGCCTACGGCGGTGCCTCTTCCAGGCTGCACGCTTACAGCGGACAGCCCGAGCACAGTCCGCATTCCACCAGGGAACGCACTTCCGTGTACCCCGAGAGGAAGAGCGAGGAATAGAGCGGAGGGCAGCGTTGAAGACAGTGTCATGAAAAAGGAGGAGAGCGCAAGAGAGAGGCAGAAGGGAGAGGTCAGAGAGAGCAGCACTGAGGGCAAATAGGGTCCAGTCTGCCTTAGCAAACTGCCACCTAGGGAAAGAGAGGGAAGGGCGAAAAGAGAAAAAGGAAACAAGGATGGGGAAATGATCACTTCCATGGAGGTCATCAAGAACCTGCCACGTGAAATCTAAGTAAAGAGAAGAAGAGCAGAGAGAAAGATCAAGACAAGAAAGGGTGCGAGTCCGAGAGTCCAAATGAGTGGGCTCACCAGAATTCAGAAGAGACAGGGAAGAAGAGAGGAGGAACGGCTCAAGGAGGCTACCCCGGGTATTCGTCAGAACGTCACCCCAAAGAGAATGACGACAATTGAAGTCACCCAGCAGGAGCACAGGCTCCGGCAAGGAGTCTAGGAGGTGTTTCAAATCAGGAAGAGAGAGCGGGACACTCGGGGGGAGATAAATGGAACAAACTGTGTACCATTTTCCCACAAAGATACGAGCAGCAGAACAATGGAGAGGCGAAGGAAAAAGTAAAGGAACAAAGGGAACATCAGCACGAATCAAGAGAGCAGAAGAATTAGAAGCCCCAGCAATGGCTGGGGGGGGAGAGAAAGGAATAGCCACGAAAACGACCACGACGAGCACCAAGCATTGGCTCCTGGAGACAGACACAAAGGGGCGAAAACCGCGAAATCAGAAGTTTGAGTTCGAGGAAATTGGCGTAATAACCTCGAACGTTCCATTGAAGAATGGACAACAACGAGAAGAGAAAGGACAAAAA
The DNA here is from genome assembly GCF_020424385.1 of Procambarus clarkii. NCBI lineage: Eukaryota > Metazoa > Arthropoda > Malacostraca > Decapoda > Cambaridae > Procambarus > Procambarus clarkii. The sequence goes on from NW_025554571.1 coordinate 265,835, forward strand.
CAGAGAACAAGGAAGAAACAAAGGCGAAAGAGCAACAGAGCACGTTAAAGAATATCAGGGTCGGGATCAGGGTCAGCAAAGTCAGCGTTAGGGGGCATGGGTAAACTGAGCAAAGACGGAGGGAAGGAAACGGGAGAACAGATCAGAGGTGGGCGGGCGGGGTCCGGAGGAGGAGGGGGAGGACGAAGAGTAGGAGACAACGGAGAGGAGCAGTCAAGGACAGCAGCAGGAAGAGGGGGAGTAGAAAGAGGGGAGCACACCCCAGCAAGAGCAGCAACCGAAAGGGAAGCAGGGGCCAAAGAAACCTCCATAGCAGAAACAGGGGGCGCAATCACTGAAACGGGAGGGGAAGGAGCAACAGAACCAGAAGTAGGAGCTGAGGAAGAAAGCGAAGCCTTCTTACCCGCCGGGGAAGAGGAAGGAGAGGAGCCAGGCTTACGCTTCTGACTTAAAGAGACCGGTGTCCCAGCAACTACGTACCGGGCAACGGATTCCAGTGTCTCAACAGGAGAAGCCGAACGAGAGCACACACGACGGCCGTTAGGAGAGCGATGGACATCCGCCCGCACCGACAGGCGGTGGGGAGATCCGATAGATGGAGGAAGAGGATGGGAAGGAGGATCGGAGGGGGACGAGGAAGAAGACACAGGAGACATGACAGACCGGGTTGAAAGAAGGGGAACCCCAGACAGGGGACCAGGAGGGGGACCCCTCGGGAGAGAACTCAAAGGAACAGAGGAGGGGGCAGTGGGCGTATCAGGGTCCAAGGCCCGGAAACAGTTGAGAGTCTGAGGAAGGGGGGAAGGACGAGGAGAGGAAGAGCGCAACACGCGAGCATAAGAGATGTTAGTATAAGGCGGGAGCCGGCGAACCTGGCGTCTCGCCTCAGGAAAAGATAAACGCTCCCGGTGCTTCAAGTTGAGGACGGCTGCCTCAAGCTTGTAATGGACACAGGCACGGGAGAAGGTAGGATGGGCCTCACCGCAGTTGAGGCAGCGAGCTTGGGGAGAAGTGCACTCCGACTTAGAGTGACCTTCACTCCCACACAAAGGACAGAGAGAGACAGTCCCAGAACAGCGGAGGGCACCGTGCCCAAACCTCCAGCACTTGTTAAAAAGTCGAGGAGAAGGAATATACTCCTGGACAGAGCACCTAGCACCAGCAAGAATGACAGAGGATGGAAGGGTCCGACCATCAAAGGTGGTCTTCACAACGCGAAGGGGTTGTCGGCGACGACCACGAGGGGGACGAGTAAACGAGTCAACCTGGAGGACAGAATGGCCTTGGGCATCAAGGATATGCCGAATATCATCGTGGCAATCCTGCAGATTCCGAACACCGGTTGCAACATGGGGTGGGAGGAGAATAGTGCCAACACTGGCATTCATCTGAACGTTCTTGGAGACCCGAACAGGGATCTCGCCAAGGCAAGATAAGGCAGCCAAGCGGGAAGCCGCATCCTGAGAAGGAGCAGCAACGACACGTGTACCGAGACGAGTGGGGTTGAAAGTAACAGACGCATCCACGGAATCTACAAGATGCCGATGGAGGGAGAAATCGTCAGGAGGCTCAGAATCAAGAGGGAGGAGATCAAAGTATTTGGCCCATGAAGCAGGACCAAACAAGGCCTGATGCGCTTCAGCACGGGAAGGAATCGAGCGAGTGCGGTTGGGGCGCGAACCCCTAGAGAGAGAGGGGTCAAAAGGCACAGTAGTCACAACGAAAGACTTAGCCACACCAGGGGACGAAGTGGTCACCACCGGGGGCTGGAGGCTCGACCCAACCACAGAGGAGGGAGGGGAGCTGGGGGAAGAAGTCAGGACGGTCAAAGGAGGAGCAAGGTCGGGGCCCAACGCAGTGGGAGCTACAGAGCCTGGTCTTCCAATACAGGCCGACTCGGGGGCTTGGTCGCCCACCCCACGAGCCTGAGAGGGTACAACGGAAACATTCAACGACATAGAGACGAAAAGTGACAAATTCAACAGGACAAAAGTGACACCCAACAGGAAGCTATCGCCGATCATGCCGGGGCCCCCTAGGGGTGCGTCGTGAGTATACGCCCCACATACGCCACCTTAAGAACCGTCAGTCCGTCGAGATCGGGTTCAGCGACGAAAGGGGGATTGACAATAAAAGGTTCCCCTCGCTCGAGACGTTGGGTACTACAGTTCTACGGGTGCAAGAGTATGCCTCCTCAAGCACCCGGGCGTCAAAATAGAAGTAGTCCAAAGAAATAATCCAAAACAAGCAAAAGGTCGGCAGGAAACGACAAGCAGATAGGAGAAGAGGGGGGAGAAAAACGAAACATAAGGAAAAGAAAAAGCGATCCGGCACAATTGGAGAAGACAGCAGCAGGAGTGCAAGGCCAGAAAAGGACAGAGGACTGCCCAACGGAGCATCACACTCCGGCAGCCGTCCACCAAGCCCCCTCACGACGCCAACGGGCCGGATGGGGAGGGGGGTATCTAATTCAAGACCTCGTATTATCAATGTCATTACTGTTTGTCAACAAACAATTTTGAAAGAACAAACAGAAAGATTAGACACCTGCTGGAGCGAGCACTAATGGGGGGATGAGAGAAGGGTGGTGCTGAGTGACAAACTCTACGATAAGGAGACACGACCGAGCTCTAAAGAAGGCTTGACCCTAACGAGACAGAATGACGGACAGACAACGCTGACGCCCCATAAATATGCTTCACATTTTCAAAAATGTTATTTGGTCATCAGACAGAAAGTTGATTTCCACGTTACGTTACGTAACTATATAATGTGTTACAAGAACTAAACAGGCGTGCAATAATATTTGTTTGGTGTTTGGATGTAATAGAGCTAGGGCTAAACATGCTTCACATTTTCAATAATGTTATTTGGTCATCAGACAGAAAGTTGATTTCCACGTTACATTACTAAGTGTAGGAGGGAGAGGTATGCCAGAGCAGGTATGGTGTGGGATATTGTGGTCATTAACCCAGTCACGCGACAGATAGACATCAAGAGGTGCACCGCTCGAATGCTCGCTCCCCCGCAGTCATGTGGTAGTGGTCTTCATGTCTATTTGATTTGATAGAAGAAAAATTGAAGACTGGAAGTCTCCTTTTTTAAGAAGTAAAAACTTTAAACTATAAAAATGTTTGGCTGACTGACTGACTGCTTTTCTGGTCAGGTCTGCAGGTCTGCAAGAAATATTAGAATTGTAGGTAGCCAACGTGTCTCCTCAGCTCTTTAATCTTCTGCAAAGCTTTTCCTCCAATCTCAACCCTATTAGTTCATGTTCTTGTGTTTCACCTTTTGTTTTAAATTGAAATGAATATGAAATGTGAAAAAAATCTTACATTATGCTATATTATCAGTGCTTGAATAAAAATATTAAGAGTGCTGTACATTCTGTGTCATTGTGTTGCTATGATATTAAAAGTCTATGTTTTCGCTGGGCTTATGTTGCGCGCAATCACCTTGCTAAGGCGGGTCACTGTCACTCAGTGCTAATGGCATAGGGTCAACCTGATGGAACTGTAGATCCTATGTCCTAGCAAATTGAAGCCGGGTATTTCACTAATGGCTCAGCACGAGAGAGAAGCGGTCTATCCATATAGCATATTAGAGTCTTCAGTCCACTGTTGCTGTTTGACTGATTGACCGATTGCCTTTACTGAGTTACTGAGTGATGGTAGAAGCCAGGAGAAATGTAGACAGACTACAGGGTTAAGGAAATGACGTGTGATGGACGAGAGGGCATGTGTCGTCAGATGTGAGGGTAGGTTAGCTGAGATGAGAGCAGGCCTGCGTCGACCACAGCTGGGAGTTAAACACCGTCGGGGGTTGACAGAGAGAGGCAGACAGGCAGCACTAATGCCTTTGTGAGTTACAAGGACTGCACAGTAATATTTGGTGTTAGTGTTGGATGTAGAGGCGACGGAGATTGAGTAGACACGCATACAGATAAATTTGTATGTGGGGAATAAAGGTTGCCTATGGGGAAAGAGAGAGAATGAGGTCTTTAACCTAGGCATCCAGGCAAAAAAAAAAAAAAACTTTAAAATAATGAATGACGCATTTGCTGAAGTGATCTGCCTCGACTTGGAATGTATGTATGTAGAACCTTAAAACTAGTCTACCTAGTTAGCTTGAAAGTGTAAACTCTACTTTTTAAAAACAAACAAAAAAATATTGAAGACCATCTTACTACCACTAATTTGATTTGATAGAAAGAAAAAAATTGAAGACTGGTAGACACCTTTTAAGATGTAAAAAAATGTTTCCCTCATTCAGTAAACACTTACTTTCTGATTTTGACAGAGTTTACTGGGTTATGCTAAATGCTATTGAAATGCGGGGCAGTAATTTGATTAGATAGAAGAAAATTGAAGACTGCTATGCGATGAGGCTCATTACTCAGAGTCCATGCAAAATTAAAAGATCTATACCTCGGGCTATAGTCACTATTTGTTGGGAATATAGAGACACATGTAAGCCCCCCTCAACCTTGGAGGGAAAGATGTAAACAGACTCGAGTGCTAGGTGTAGGGGGGTGGGGATGGAGGACCTGTTGGGTATGGTGTGGTATCGAATCATTTAGTCCAGTTATGTGTCAAACTCCCAAGAGGTGAGCCGCCTCCCCTGAAGGCTTCCTCCTCAGCCAAATTATATACATAAGGGTTTACGCCCTTTAACTACTTATTGACTGCTGAAAGACATACAAGATCACAGGCTGCCACATGCTCCATATGAATACAGCGATATATATATATAATGTGTTTTCTATTTTTTTGCCTCATTTATGGAGAACCGGGGAATGTGAAGTGGGGAATTGATAACTGTCACCTGCATGGGAGGGGAGTGAGGGGAGGGTGCGACATATGACACCACCTTAACGTGAACACAGTCCACTCATGCACGGGCCATCAAAGACCCCACACACCGGTACAGTTCTCCTACATCGCGGTATGTGGGCTGCCTCATGGCCTACGTGCCGCTGCTGCTATGTGGCGGTGTGAGCTGTGACAGGAGTGAGTATGTGTTACGGCCCTGCTGGGGCGTAACCGGGTTCTTTTCTTGTGTTAGTAGAATTTGGGAATCCGGCCCCAAGTTAGTAGAGGCTTTCAAGGGATGTGTTCCGTAATGCAAGTTAAATTAAAGGGGGAGGGATACAAATGCTCTAATTTATATATATTATTTCACCACCACCATAAATAAATAACAATCAGTCACACGGGGTTATAAATACACTCTAATGTACAGAATTGTCTTCCTCTGAAGACACAGGATGCTCCACGGTGCTCACGATGAGTAGCCCTGGTTCTCTTCTTCGGCCCACGATGAATCCTCTTGGATTCTCTCGGCGAATCTACCCTGGCCACAGGCCAGCCAAATCACAGTCCCACTGGGTGCTCCGTCGTGGAGGCCTTCAACCACAATCCAGCCTGTAGCTGGCAGGTACCGATCAGCTCCGCTGTGTAGGCCACTCCACGACCAATACTAGGGTTGCGAGCCCTAGGCAGGAGCCTCGTGTGATTCCGCTGATCACTCTCCTCTCTCAACACCCCAGTGGCTAGTCTCTTCCACCAGCCAGCCCCGGATAAGGCGATTCCTGATACTGCCACGTCACAGGCAGGCTAACACTCTCAGCAGTGTTCGTCCGGGGGTGACTCACAGCTTCTTCAGCAAACTTGTGGAGAGACCTTGGCTGCCTTGGGTAGACTGATCCATCATCCAATACAGCAGTCCCAGGTCGGCTCTGTAATCAGACACGCCATTAGTACTAGGGACGCTCTAGGGCACCTCACTTACAGGCTTAGACACAAACGTCCACCTATCCACTCCATAGATGGCGTTGCTGTCTAAGCGCCACCTCACCAGAGGTCAGCAGCGGCTACGTTACGAGCTGATTAAGACGGGAAACCAGCCCCTGTGGCCGGTATATCCCGTCCTCATTAAATGGCGTTGTCCATGTTGTGGGGTTTTCGGCTGGCGATTCACAGATGGCGCTGATTTCATGGCTCCGTGCTCTGACGCTGGATTCGGGTCCGTAGCAGTATGGTATGCCGTTTTGCTGTCAATCCCAGCAGTTGAGTCTCACCCTTCAATAGGAGAGCGGTTCAAAACACTCACTACTGCACACATCCTTGTGCCATGTGGTGACACTCCTCAGGTCTATGTGGCGGTATGTGGCCCTATGTCTTAAGCAAGGTAAGGGAAGGGAGGGAGAGGGATGCCCCACCTACTCTGTTTACAAAAACACTACGGGTAAATTCACACTCTCATTTGTTACTATGACCTCCTACCGTGTACACCTCTCGACTCTGACATGAAGATATTGGAGACCCCCACCACAGGCAAAGAATTAGTAAAATACATATACACTTCTCTACATAAAACAGAGACCTGTGCTATCAGTCAAAGCTACCGCCCACTCCCCACCCTTCCCCTCTCCCCTTAACCTCCTTTATGTGCCTTACCCCTAACCACCCATCTAAAAAGCTCCCTGGAAACACAAACCGAAACTGTCTCTATTTTCCGCTTGTTACAACTTGTAATAAAGTTGTTACATCTTGGCTTAACGTGTTTATGACGTATTAGAACGTTGTAACAACTTGCTATATTGGTTGTTATAACTGGTTAGGAGATGTTAAAGCCTGTTCGAACGTTGTACCAACGTCGTAGTTTCGGTGTGTGTTTGTCCTACCATGTCTGGGGTAGGGCCCCCCCCCTCAACATATCCTACATACTGTTATATAACTATACATCTACATGCGATTAACTCTACGGCACATACTCATACATATTCATCTACTACTATTACTCACCAGTTCAAACCACACCTGTTCCTATACTTACACTTTACCCTACATGACCCAAAACGTCCCACATGCCGCTATCCCAATCCAACACAATTCTACCGGGTGACTAGTGCCGCGCGGCCGGACGGCACGCGCACCCACCCCGGGGAACCCCCAGATCTCTTTGTAACTAGACACCTGCGCACCACCTGAGCACGCGGGCCTAACTTCCTCACCTGCTCAGGTGCGCGCATGGTTCTAGTCACATATTTCACTACTATCCCACTCCCTAATGGTCCTACCAATCACCTCCCACTCACTACTGGTATTATTAAGCACATCCCACTACACGACTGGTCTTACCACGCACCTCCCACTACACGACTCTACCACCCATTAGCCTCGAACACGATCAAGACGTTACCTCACTTCCTGACAATGTCTACGTTCCTGTCAATTCTCTCATCCTTCAATGATGCAATTCTCCTGCAAATGCTTGCTTTACTGTTCTATCAGTTGGTTTATGAGTTCCTTCAACACTCTTACTATTATCTGGCCATGTCAATAAAATATATTTTTTTATTAAATTCAAACAGAAATGCTTAATAAGACCAGTTCATGTGGAATGTTGGTGAGGCAGACTTTGGTCAGACGTGCGCCAAGACCTTGAGACTTACTCCAACAAGTTTGGACTTGTCAACAATGAAGATTCCTGCCATGTCGAAGCCTGGGAAGTGGTCCATGAGTGTGATGAGTCGTCCCAGCTGCCAGGGAGAGACACTCATCTTAGTTCCTTACACTGGTTCCTTCTGCTCGTGCTCAAGGGCTCTCCTCATTACTGGTAAACACTGATTGGCTTAATTAATTTATACCATAATTTTGATTACAAAGCCAAATTTTCTGAAATTCAAGTTGTTAAATTTTAATTATTTTTTTGACATAATGGAACTGTTAGAACCCTCCTACTGACAAAAGTTTCAGCTCCGTTAGACGTATATTAGATATAATAAAATCAACAATTTTCAACGATAAAAATGATAGTTTTGTAATTCAAAATCGAAAACTAGTTTGCATAAAATGTACAGCTTTTGTACAATGTACAGCTATCATAATAGCATTTAATCTTGAATTCACATTGTAGTTTATATTCAATATTTTTCTTGTTGAGCTATAAACAAGCATTTATGTGAATCCCAGGAATTTTACACCAGATTTATGCACCTGAAAATGTATAATTAAAAAAAAGAAAATGTATTATAAAATGCATAAGATTTCTGCTTTAAATTTTAAAACTTTAAATGTCTGTTGTAGAACTATATCCTGTGCACATATTCTATTGGACTCATAAGAATTGCTGGGAAATTAAGCTTGGAGTTAGAGATTGTAGTTGTAAAAAAAACTACTTTCCGAAAGTTAATGTCAAATATTCAGGTAATATTTCGGTACGCTACAAATTTACTTGTTTCCTTCAAAATGGTGGTACTTATAGTTGGAGATATGTATTCCTTCATCTCAAATTTTCACTTAAATATCTCTTGTAAGAACTGAGGAAAAAAATATTTATCCTCCAAAATTTTTTTATTTAAGTAAATTTCAATTGTATTTAGACATAAATTCGCAAATGTCATTGCATTTGTTTTGTACCCGAATGACATTATTAACACTGATATACCATTTATTGCCTTGTATTTAGTCTTGCAATTTTATTGCAATATAATTACAACTCCCTTGAATCTTATTGTTTTATAACAATATTCTTCGCTTACAAGGTGTGAATATTTATAATTCATTCCAAAATATATTTGTAATTTCAAAAAACTATCGTATATATCGTAGTAATAATTAGGCACCCAGAGAGAAGGGACCAAAGAGAGCAAACAAGGAGTGTCATAATTTTACTTTCATCCTTAAAAAAACAAGAGTAACGCCAGTTCATAAAGGAGGCGAGATAGCTGACATAAACAATTACTGACCAATTTCCAATCAACGTATACTATCAAAAGTATTTTTAAAAATAATATTTACAAACTTATATTTCTACCTTGTAAAATTCAACATATTAAGTCCCTGTCAGTTTGGCTTCTGTTCCCAAAAGAGTACCAATGATGCCATTATTAATCTGCTTGATATAATCTACTCAGGCTTTGACAAAAATTAGTTCCCAAATGACCACTTCAGTGACCTAAGAAAGGCCTTTGATACTGCAAACCGTAACTACCACTTACTTTAAACTCCACCATTATGGAATCCTAGGCCTTGCCCTGAAGTATATTCGAGCCAATCTGTTTTTGACAAACACCAATATGTAGCCAACAATGACATAACCTCGCCCACACTACCATTAACAGTAGGGGTACTACAATGCAGGATCCTAGGACCTCTCCTATTTCTTATATACATCAATGATTTGCCAAATGTTTCTAACATTCTTAAACCTATACCATTTGCTGACAATACTACCTTCATCTCTTCAGAGCCCAACCCCCACATTCTAAATAATATTTTAAATAACAAATGAAAAAAAATCCACTAATGGATATTAATCAGTAAACTCACTAAACAGAGAAAATACCTACTACATTTTATTTGGAAGTAAATCACCAAATCAAATGTAACTTCAGAAACACAATGTTAACATTACCAATAATAATGAGGGAAAGATTCTTGGACTATAAATAAATATAATATATAAACAGAATATATATATATATATATATATATATATATATATATATATATATATATATATATATATATATATATATATATATATATATATATATATATATATATATATATATATATATATATATTGTGACGGAGTTCCCCCCCTTATAATTCTCCCACGCCTGCAGTAAGAGTCATGTCTACTTTTCCCAAGCGTTCTCTACGTTGCAGGCTACAATTTGATATATGGGAGAGAGTGAAGTGTTCTCGGAGAGCCGAGAAATTTGTGAAATAGTAATATTTTGGCCTGTGGTATAGGCCCTTTAGGGAGCCAAGATGGCGCTTGCCTCCCTGATCTCCCGCCCAAACCGTGTGACGTCAGTGGCACCGGATTGGTCACCGACAGCAGTGTGGCACCGGGAGCCAATGAAAACCTCCCGTGGCAAAAGTGACGTCACGAAGGAAGGGGGTCCGGCCCGCGAGCCAGGTACTGTGCAAGAAGCAGTGAAGCCGTGCAGTGACGTATGTGACGTCTGTGGCAGTTCGCCAGTTCGTGACAGCGTAGTGGCTGACAGAGCCACTGGGTAGCTGAGGAAGGAGAGGACTATTTGGGGAAACCGGACGACTGTAGCTGAGACGTAGGCGACAGCCGTTGATGGGAGAAGACGACGGCCAGGAGACCGACTCCAACCTTTCAAGAAGTCAAGAAGGAGGACGGACCTGCAGTGAAGAGGGCACGGAGACGACGCGCTAAACGGTGGGACGACGAGAGGCTCTGGTAGGACACGACGACGTGTGTGTGGGGGCGTTCCCGACACGAGGACCAGGAGCTGCATCTCGACTCTCATCGGAGGATAGGGTGAAGTAGGTGTTTCTAGTTCCCTCCCCATTCCCCTTTAGTTAGCTATGTTATTCGGATATATTATCTAGCCTGAGGATTTTATATGTCGTGAGCAAGTCTCACCCATGTCACGGTAAAGCATCAGTGTGCTAGGCAGTACTATCAAGAGTACTTGTAATATTCACGTTGATTATTGGTGTGTACAGGCACCAGGAACAAGTGATAAATTTACTGTGTTGTGTATGTCTTTCTATAGATTTTGATATGAACATATAGTGGTAAATTATATATAATATTATGCCAGTATTTGGAAGTTAGGCTGTGTGCCCAGAAACTATTTATTTTCCGTGTATTGATATTTGATGTATCTACATTATATATGCTATGTTCATGCAGTGATTAGTCATTTGTGAGTACAGTGAATTATTGCGTTATCGCCCGCGAGAGAAAGTACTGAAAACTCCAGTGTTAATAGTTCATAATATATTGTTGAGTGAAGAACAATGTAAAGCCATTACAGTGAGTCATTGTAGCATTGATTGTAGAAAAGACTGTTTGAGCCTGAGTACAGTGTAACTAAGTGATACGTGCTATTGTGCCAATAACGAGTGTGCTAGTTTATAGTAATATTGGAGAACTTAAAGAAACGGCGTGCGTGAATCTAGGAAACAAGCAAACGCTTTCGCGCGCGGAGGCCAGGCGATCAGCTGTTCTTGACATTTGACAAGGAGGGAAGGTGTTGCCACTTAGTGGTCGCGTACTAACCGTGGGAATTACCAGCCGCGTCAGGATCAGTTGATTTATTTGTTATTGTTTGGCCTTGTGACATCTTACATACATTTTAAGTAAAATACAAAATTACCATTGTGTTTTTATCATCTCCTCCATTGATCTTGTGGCTATATTATACTGAAAGCATAGAGTGATAACAGTAAGTACCTGCCTGGATTCATGATATATTGAGTGTGACCTTGCCAATGCTACCATTGACTCCACCAGTCCACTGATGGTGTTACTGGCCACCTAAAACACCAGTTGGTGACCTTGTGGTTAACCGTAGAGCCCGATTGTTGGGGAGGGCACACGACAGTCAAGTGAACGAGTCGTGTTCTCACTCTTTCTTAATCAGAGGCCGTTAAGATTGACTGGGAGACTCTCCTGGCGTGCAGTGGCGCCGTGAGGATCGAGTGAAGACCCGCAGGGCTACGGTGAGTGACCTTGAGCATAACTATTGCTCACCCCAGAGTAAGGATAGAGAAGGTGAAACCCCAACAATATATATATAGACAGAATATAAATAGAAGAGACTAAACTTCAGCACCTACACAGAACACATAGTCAAAAGTACCATTCTATCAAACAATTTACCATTTCGACCTGAAACAAAGAGTTTCAAAAACTGTTAGTAAACGTTCTGAAATCAGATATTATGTTTCTGGATAGTACCTGGATGGGGTTCTGGGAGTTTTACTCCTCAAGCTCGGCCCTGGCCCAGGCTTGATTTAAATAAATAAATAATAATAAATGTTTATTCAGGTAAAGTACATACATACATACATACAAGAGGTTTCACAAAAATTGATAGATTTATAGATAGAGCTAGTATATACAATGCCTAAAGCCACTATTACACATAGCGTTTCGGGCAGGAAACCCGACAGTGACAGCTACAACTTGTGACTTGTGACAGCAACCCGACAGTGACAGCTACAACTTGTGACTTGTGACAGCTACACCTATACTAACTCTCAACTCCTTTTACCAGTCAGCCTGACAGACATTATATCCATTATTCACTCGTCTAAAACCAAATCTGGGAACATTAGTGAAATATCATCTATGATATATAAGAGTGCTGCCCCCTGCTCTTGCACTACCCATAGCTCTGTTTTTTTCACAAATCTCTAGTGTCACTCCACTAGAGATTTTTAGTGGAGTGAAATCCCCACTTTACCTCACCACTCTGCTCTCTCATTATACTACTCGCAAATCTATCCCTATCTTACATACGGTATCTGTGCTTGGGGTTCAGCGACTGCAGCTTATCTCTGCCCATCATCACCATGCAAACTCTACTGTCAGAACTATAACAAACTTTGTTTTCAGGCAACATTCATCCCATCTGTTTAAGTCACTAAAAATGCTAAACATATACTTAATCCTCACATCCTCTTGTGCCATATACATGAACAAAACATTGTTCCTAAATGCTAATCCTGACTTGAACCTCTTCCTTAGAAGATGTAATACAACGCTTGAGCACCACACCAGAAATAACTATATCTTTGACATTACCAGAGTCAAACTAAATCTGTGCAAAGACTCCATGCAAATAAAAGGATCAAGTCTATTAAACTTACTTCCTAAGGAATTAATCAAAATTCCAACCTATGCCTTATTCAAAAGTAAAACCAAAAAGGGCCTAATTTCATCCTCATAGTTTCCTGCCTTGTGCTTCAAACTCGCACTGTATCTTGTGGTACCCACTTCCCCAACATTAGTAATTAAGACATATATCTTCACCAGTGTAATCACCTCTATAAATTTACATAGTAGTTATTACGTTGAACTAAAATTTTGCTACAATATTACTCTTCATCTTACCTTATCTGTTAGATTAAGGACCTGCCCGAAACGTTATGCTGTTAGTGGCTTTGCAAGAATGTAGGAGCACCAGTGTTATGTACTCTCACAAACCCAATGTACCTTCTTGTATATAAATTAATAAATACACAATAAATATATAATAAAGATAAGGATAGATTAGCGAGTAGAATAGTAAAAGGAGTGCAGAGTGGGAACCTAATATCTGATTTTAGAAAGTATATCGACAGTTTTTGAGAAGTTTTTTGGGAATGTTGTATGAGGGTGCTGAAGTTTAGTCCCTTGTCTATGTAAAGACCAATGAACGTATCATTTTTATTGGTGATGTTAAGAGTTAATGTAAGAGTTGGATCTCTCAGACCACAACTGTATGGCTTGCATAAGTGCTTCCAACATCTAAATTCGTTATTTGACAGAAATACAAAGTGTCAAGCTGAATGTCATTGGACGCTTTTGCACACGAGGAGTCCAAAAAGAGCCTCAGTTTTGACCTGGGTCATCTGGATCTGTTGCAATGGAGTCGCAACAGCTCCATGACCCGACCAGAGGTACCAGTACCCAGGGGGTACCCAGATGGCTACAGAGTGTAGTGGGAAGGGGGGGGGGGTAAGAGAGAGGCCTCACCTCACAAGGACCGTTTGTTTTGTGACCACAAGGCCTCCCCCATCCCCCTCTGAGACAGTATGGCCTTCTAGCGGGACACTGTGGAACTAGCCACGTGGTATGACGTCACGTGGTATCCACGTGCCGCTGTCAATCAGAGGAGTTCATAATAAAGCGTGGGACTGTGATTGGGCAACAGGTGAAGACGTCACGGAATCCTGGAGGACGCTCAAGGTCCCCAGGACACGCATTCGGACTCCAGATCCTGTGGTGGAAACCACGCTAGCCAGGATCTCTGGGCAAGAAAGTCTCACCTAAGTCTGGATGCACAGTATTCTTTGAGACCAAGAACCAAGCCAGATCCGAATCACTGCTAACTTTCGCAGTGCAATTGTATTATACATCATACTGTAAGTGTAATTACGACGCCAGCAACGGTTCGAGGACAAGCCTTAGACCACCGGTGGTGTATGTAAAATACTAGCAGTGTGAAATATATATAGAAGAGATACACGTGTGATTTCAGAGAAACAGAGCTTGAGGTGAAATCTCGAGTAACCAACTAAGGGGGAATAATGTACTCTCGTTGCATATCTTGATTCACAGTGGAAAGACTGTGGACTGTCACGTGGAGTTTCAGAGGAAGTGATTGTCAGTCAAGCAGTGAAGCATCTTTGGGGACAATTGACTGGGAAAGGTCCCAAAAAGCAGTGTGAAAAGCTTTGACGACAGTGAACGAGTGGTGGTTCGCAATATCGGGGGTCAAGAGGAGGCGAGAAGGCATCCCTCGCACAGGTGTGTATGTGTACGTGCGTGTGAATACTGTGTATGTCTACGTGCATGCACATATTATGTATGTGTACGTGCATGCACATATTATGTATGTGTACGTGCGTGCGTATACAGCCGCACAGACCGAAGTGGGGCTCATCTCTGTCACGAAGTGGGGTTTATTGTTCCATCATTCTAAAGACTGTTGAGTGAGGGTGGTAATTTACACTACAGCCATTGATGGTCGTATCAAGGTGAGACAGCTTCTCACATGATGTAACCAAGTTACTCGTGGATTTACCTTGTTATTTGGAAAGCTGGAGGTTCGTTTGATCCATCATTGTGGTGGATTCAGTGTTGGGCTCCCTGGCTTATATCTGCAGTCTTACTGGACGTTGGGAGTATTAATGAAGTGATGGAATGTGTGTGAATTTTCCTTATTGCTCTCTTGATTTTCGTTAAGAAATGAGATTTGAACATTAATACAAATGTCCTCAGTCAGACACGACTGCACCAGAGCAGCTTGTACTTTAAGACTGAATGCAGATAGGCGAGAGCAACTGCCAGGTTCCCAAAATGGGAGTTCTAATTTACTAGGTCGTTGAGTTCCTCAAATGCCAAGTGCACTATTAAGGGTAACTCACGAGTTCTCACCAAATGTAATATGATGTGTGCGGCTATGAATCAGGTTTGAATCCAGAAGCCTGCCATCATTAAAGAATGCAAGAACAGTTTTAACATGTTGCAGAATATTTGTGGGGCAATAGTCTTGGAAAGGTAATGATATAAAGACAGTTCTCTTTTCAACAATAACCATTTATTCATAAATAACTAAATCTAATACAAGACAACAATCTTAACGTTGCGTTATTGTCCGTAACTGACACGTTAAAGACAGCTGCTTAACAGCCAAGTGTAGCATAAACTTATGTCTATGCCACTTTCAAGTGGCATGGACCTCATTAGTTCCCTTGATAAGTTTGTCAATTCTAACTCTAGTGCTCTTTCGGACTTATCTGCCTTTAGGAGGGCCCTTATCCCCGTTCTTGACAGCTATTTTTCTTCTAAATATCACCACCTTCCTCGTCACTTCCATCTTGCCCTTGCCTCCCTGAAATCTAACAACTCTATTCTTAATCTTCCTTCCGACAGAGGCAATTCTGTGGTTGTCCTTGACCGTGAGGACTACCTCCCGAAAGCAGATGTCTTGCTCTCTGACTCCCGCACATATGCTCCCCTGACTTCTAACCCTTTGGAACGCCTTAAAACTTCCTTCAATCGCAAACTAAGCCAGCTTTCTGGTCTTTGTCGTTCTGGCTTCCATCTTATTAAACGGTTCCATGTCATCTTCCCCTCTCCTTATTTTTATGGTCTACCTGAGATTCATAAACCTGGAGTTCCTCTTTGTTCAATCATTTCCTCAAGGGTCGGTGTTATGATCTCAGCCTACAGGAGAAACGAGTCTCCCTCCTTGAGAGTTATTCAGCAAGCCTGACCTGATTAGAAGGTCTAGCAAATATTGAGGTGATAACCCATATGGAAAATAGTTGGTAGGATTTAAATAACAATTTAAGATTATGGGCAGTGTAGAAGAAAACAGATAAATGACTAGTTAGGAGATGTGGACATTTTGCTGGAGGCGTGAGGCTCGCTTCTGGAGGGGCTTTGACCTCACTTGAGGCCAGACATCGCAGGGGGAAAGCCGCGCTCCGTTGAGCTCCCGTCAGAAGGGAACCCCTGGTGATATATCTCGAAGAGAAGAGAAGTGTGCAGACGTACCAGCTGTGGAATCGAGCTGGGGACGTGTGGTCTCAAGTCGTGGGCGATAATTAGTGAATATTAAGCCGCCCAGAGACATTATCGTGGGCCGTGGCAGCGCCCTGACCAAGCTCCGTCAGAGGGAGGAGCGCCCTCGACGAGACGATCTGAGTGCAATTGGATTATACATCATACTGTAAGTGTAATTACGACGCCAGCAACGGTTCGAGGACAAGCCTTAGACCACCGGTGGTGTATGTAAAATACTAGCAGTGTGAAATATATATAGAAGAGATACACGTGTGATTTCAGAGAAACAGAGCTTGAGGTGAAATCTCGAGTAACCAACTAAGGGGGAATAATGTACTCTCGTTGCATATCTTGATTCACAGTGGAAAGACTGTGGACTGTCACGTGGAGTCTCAGAGGAAGTGATTGTCAGTCAAGCAGTGAAGCATCTTTGGGGACAATTGACAGGGAAAGGTCCCAAAAAGCAGTGTGAAAAGCTTTGACGACAGTGAACGAGTGGTGGTTCGCAATATCGGGGGCCAAGAGGAGGCGAGAAGGCATCCCTCGCACAGGTGTGTATGTGTACGTGCGTGTGAATACTGTGTATGTCTACGTGCATGCACATATTATGTATGTGTACGTGCGTGTGAATACTGTGTATGTGTACGTGCAAGCACATATTATGTATGTGTACGTGCGTGCGTATACAGCCGCACAGACCGAAGTGGGGCTCATCTCTGTCACGAAGTGGGGTTTATTGTTCCATCATTCTAAAGACTGTTGAGTGAGGGTGGTAATTTACACTAGAGCCACTGATGGTCGTATCAAGGTGAGACAGCTTCTCACATGATGTAACCAAGTTACTCGTGGATTTACCTTGTTATCTGGAAAGCTGGAGGTTCGTTTGATCCATCATTGTGGTGAATTCAGTGTTGGGCTCCCTGGCTTATATCCACAGTCTTACTGGCCGTTGGGAGTATTAATGAAGTGATGGAATGTGTGTGAATTTTCCTTATTGCTCTCTTGATTTTCGTTAAGAAATGAGATTTGAACATTAATACAAATGTCCTCAGTCAGAAACGACTGCACCAGAGCAGCTAGTACTTTAAGACTGAATGCAGATAGGCGAGAGCAACTGCCAGGTTCCCAAAATGGGAGTTCTAATTTACTAGGTCGTTGAGTTCCTCAAATGCCAAGTGCACTATTAAGGGTAACTCACGAGTTCTCACCAAATGTAATATGATGTGTGCGGCTATGAATCAGGTTTGAATCCAGAAGCATGCCATCATTAAAGAATGCAAGAACAGTTTTAACATGTTACAGAATATTTGTGGGGCAATAGTCTTGGAAAGGTAATGATATAAAGACAGTTCTCTTTTCAACAATAACCATTTATTCATAAATAACTAAATCTAATACAAGACAACAATCTTAACGTTGCATTATTGTCCGTAAGTGACACGTTAAAGACAGCTGCTTAACAGCCAAGTGTAGCATAAACTTCTGTCTCTGCCACTTTCAAGTGGCATGGACCTCATTAGTTCCCTTGATAAGTTTGTCAATTCTAACTCTAGTGCTCTTTCGGACTTATCTGCCTTTAGGAGGGCCCTTATCCCCGTTCTTGACAGCTATTTTTCTTCTAAATATCACCACCTTCCTCGTCACTTCCATCTTGCCCTTGCCTCCCTGAAATCTAACAACTCTATTCTTAATCTTCCTTCCGACAGAGGCAATTCGGTGGTTGTCCTTGACCGTGAGGACTACCTCCCGAAAGCAGATGTCTTGCTCTCTGACTCCCGCACATATGCTCCCCTGACATCTAACCCTTTGGAACGCCTTAAAACTTCCTTCAATCGCAAACTAAGCCAGCTTTCTGGTCTTTGTCGTTCTGGCTTCCATCTTATTAAACGGTTCCATGTCATCTTCCCCTCTCCTTATTTTTATGGTCTACCTAAGACTCATAAACCTGGCGTTCCTCTTTGTCCAATCATTTCCTCAGGGGTCGGTGTTATGATCTCAGCCTACAGGAGAAACGAGTCTCCCTCCTTGAGAGTTATTCAGCAAGCCTGACCTGATTAGAAGGTCTAGCAAATATTGAGGTGATAACCCATATGGAAAATAGATGGTAGGATTTAAATAACAATTTAAGATTATTGGCAGTGTAGAAGAAAACAAATAAATGACTAGTTAGGAGATGTGGACATTTTGCTGGAGGCGTGAGGCTCGCTTCTGGAGGGGCTTTGACCTCACTTGAGGCCAGACATCGCAGGGGGAAAGCCGCGCTCCGTTGAGCTCCCGTCAGAAGGGAACCCCTGGTGATATATCTCGAAGAGAAGAGAAGTGTGCAGACGTACCAGCTGTGGAATCGAGCTGGGGACGTGTGGTCTCAAGTCGTGGGCGATAATTAGTGAATATTAAGCCGCCCAGAGACATTATCATGGGCCGTGGCAGCGCCCTGACCAAGCTCCGTCAGAGGGAGGAGCGCCCTCGACGAGACGATCTGGAGGTTATCTGGAGGTTATCTGGAGATGATTTCAGGGCTTTTTAGTGTCCCCGCGGCCCGGTCCTCGACCAGGCCTCCACCCCCAGGAAGCAGCCCGTGACAGCTGACTAACTCCCGAGTACCTATTTACTGCTAGGTAACAGGGGCATTCAGGGTGAAAGAAACTTTGCCCATTTGTTTCTGCCTCGTGCGGGAATCGAACCCGAGCCACAGAATTACGAGTCCTGCGCGCTATCCACCAGGCTTTCGTGGTTCTGTGGTTTGTCTGTGGGGAAGAAGTTGTTGAGAACTTCGAAGCCAGCCCAGATGAAGTAATTGATGAGACTCCAAAGTGATGGAGCAGAGGACCTCGAGCTGTGAGGAGAAGCAGTGAAGAGGAGTGTCACGTGCTTCTGTAGAGGAGGTGAAGCACCATAGTTGCTCGAGGGAACTTCATGGTGTAGCAGCCAAGAGAGCTGTGGAGGACCCTAGCAGAAGGGTGAAGCACCGTAGTTGCTCAAGGAGAACCTCATGGTAGCAGCCTGGAGGAGCTGCAGAGGATCCTGGTAGTTAAACCCGGAAGAACCTGAAGATATCAGGGTAGTGAACTTCCAGATGTGGAAGGGGAGTTCTAAATGATTACTTGCAGGGAGGTGATAGAGTGTTTGTCATTAGCGTGCAAGACGCAGTGAGAGGTGAGTGATTGTTGGCATTCTTATGTCAAGGAGTGTTTTACACTGAAGTTTAGAGTTACAGTCGTAGGCTGGATTACCTAGAGATGTATGTGTTCGAGGACTGATAGAGTGATCGATTGATCATTGTTGTGTATCAAGGAACGTTTATAATGATATATGTTATTGCATTCAAATGCTGATTTTCTTTGTACACATTTATAGATACATATATATATTCTCTTGCTGATAGTGCAACAGTGTATGTAGACTTGATCTACTTGAGGAGGTTGATAGTATCAGGTGGTGAACCAGGAGATAGGACACCACTTGATAAGCTGATGATAGAGTTCTGATGATGTTGGAGTGCAACCTGATTGTAATATTATAGAGTATAGGATTCATTATTATTATATGTGTGTATGTATCGTGTATGTGCTTTGTCCAGTAAATGTATCCCAATTTGCCGGTGTTTGCCCTTGTCCTAGTGAGGCTTCCCAGGAGGTAGTAAAGAAGGAGAGAGAGAGAGAAAGAACCAAGAACCACTGCTCTGGACAGGGTAGAAGGTAATACTAGTAAGTCAAAGGGGGATTGAGGAGATCATATCTCATAAGGAGAGAGTGGGGAGTCACAGCGGCTCGAGTGGGTGTGTGCACGTGACAACGAGGCTAAGTGTGGGAGCCGCATCCCCTAAATGTGTGACGTTGAGCCCCTCTCCAAGGGCCAGAGGCGCCTAGTGTGATCTCCTAGCAAGGTATAAGCACTCTACCGAGTTGTGGGCTGGGTTGTCTGCAAAGGAGGAACAACGGCAACACCACCAACCCACGACTATAATAAATTGGGGGCCTGTCCGGGAGAGTGAACTGACACACCCACACCCTGTCCAAGAGTGGATTTGTACACCCTTGCTGAAATAAACTGTGTGACCGCAGGTGTATACTCTCTCTCTTGGGAAGACTCACAGGACAAGATGGATAAGGTGCAAGCGTTTGTGGAGTCAGGCAAGCCTGAGGACTTAGAAGGTTGCATGAGGGATCAATTGAAGCAAATAGCAGAAATATGTGGCATTAGGTTGAAAGCATCTAAGGTGGCTGGGATGAAGGATGAGATCCTTAGACAGTTGAGAGCCAGAAGTGAAGCGGCAGAGCAAGGAGCCCAAAAAGAAGCTGAAAGTGGAAAGGAGGATGATGGGCAGGATGAAGTGAGATCCCAGGGATCGAGTAGGAGCAGCAAGAGTAGCCGCAGTAGCAGGAGTAGCCGAAAAAGGAGCTTGGAAAGGTTCCAGTTAGAGCTCCAGATGCAGCGTGAGGAGAGACAGTTCCAGCTGGAAAAGATGAAATTAGAACTCCAGATGAAAAATGAAGCCGAGAAGGAAAAAGAAAAAAACCAGGCTGGAAGTAGAAAAAGAGAAAACCAGACTGGAAGTAGAAAAAGAGAAAACCAGAGTAAGAGAACTGGAGTTGGAACAGGAGAAAGAAAAAGAAAAAGCCCAGGTCGAAAAAGAAAAAGAGAGAACAAAACAAATGCAGATAGAAGCGAATAGAACCTTGGCTGAGCAAAGGATTGAACATGGGTTGCCAGAGAGCACCACCCAGGTATCACACTCACCAGATGTTAATGTTAGGGAGAAGGACATTCCCTTGTTTGTTCCTGAAGAGGCAGAGAGCTTCTTCGAGCATTTTGAAAAAGTTGCCAGCATCAAGGAGTGGCCACAGGAGGAATAGGCCCAGCTGGTCCAATTAAGATTGACCGGTGCAGCCAGGGAGGCATACACCCAATTGTCACTTGAAGAGTGCCAGGATTATGCCATGGTAAAGAGCAGCATATTGCGCTCGTTTCAGTTAACCCCAGAAGCTTATAGAAAGCGCTTCAGAGAAATGATCAAAGTTGGAGCGTGTACTTTTGCTGAGACAGCAAGAGATCTGGAAAGACGATTCCAGAAGTGGATTGAGGCTGCTGGAGTTGGATCTTACGCTGACCTGAAGCAACTGATGGTCATGGAGAAGTTCTTGGAGATGATGCATCCCGAAACAAAGTTCAAGATCAAAGAAGCAGGGATAAAGGAGGTGAAACATGCTGCAGATAGGGCGGATATGATTACGGAAGCATATAAGAGCTTGAGGGAGAACAGAGTGAGAAGCGAGGCGAGATGCAGCAATAGCAGGCCCAATGGAGTCTGGGGAGGAAGAAATTATGAAAGACCCAGAGGAGTCTGGGGTGAGAAGAATTTTGATAAATGGGCAGATAAAAGTAAGTACCCTAAAACTCAGAAGAGTAGGTCGCCCACTTCGTCTGAAAGTGAAGATGGAGGAGCTAAACGAGAAACTAATCGTTATCCAGGAAATCAAGAGTCCAGTAAAGCCCCACAGAGTGCAGGTAGTGTACCTGGCCCGAGGAACTCCAATACGAGTGGACAAAGTCAGAGCCACTCTGGTACATATAGAAGAGACTTTTCCCAGGTGAGGTGTTACAATTGTAACGGATTGGGTCACGTGATGCGAGATTGTAGGCAGGGCAAAAGAGTTGTGACCCTGGCCATGTGTGACCCCCGAAGTAAATATACTAATATGTTCCAAGACAAACCACAGAGAGCGAACTTAGTGAACGAGAGGTATAGGCCGTTCATGAGCAAAGGTTGGATCAGTATAGGAGGCCAACCTGAGGTAGAAGTTGGTATCTTAAGAGATACCGGAGCTAATCAGAGCTTGATTACGAGAAGCCTGATTGGGAATGATCGACGGTTAGCTGGCAGTGGGAAGATGAAAGTATATGGGTTATTGTCTGAGAGTGACATGCCCATTTGTACTGTCCAGCTAAGGTCGGAATATGTGTCGGCAGAGGTGATGTTGGGAGTATGCCCCGACATACCTATTCCAGGAGTCCAAGTGATCCTGGGGAATGACTTGTGTGGGACAAAGGTGTTGCCGAGAGTCGTAGCGGAGACTGTGCCAGAGGAGTGCCTAGAAGGCCACGGCACGGATGGGACACCTGAGAGTGTGAACCTGACTGACATCCGAGGAGATGTGTCAGGAGACTGCCAAGCCGTTGAGTACTGTCACGTGGGGGTGGGCGGTCCGGGGCTCTGCTAACACTCGGCTGCTAGGGGCTCAAAGGGCCCAAATACTCAGCCCCTCCGACTCCCTGGATTCACCGGAGTCTCCTTGGTCACACAAGATAGGACCAACGATGCCCACCTCCGCAGGTCTTTGCTTCCACCACAAAGGGGTGCCACTGATTCACCCTGGAAGCCCTTCAGTCAACCACGGGGAAACTGCTGTTAACAGTTCCGGCCTAGACCCGTGGGGGAGTGAAGGAAGACTCAGGCTTACCTATAAACATAACCTCCCTGAGTCTTGCCTGCCAGACAAAAAAGGTTGCAGGAACTCCTTTCCCGCCTGTCTTCTCTATCTTCCTCTTACCAAGGTCGCCAGCTGGGTTATTATATCTGCACCCCAGCAATGCAGTTCAGTGGGTGTATCATATATCGTTTGTAGCCAGAAATGTATGCTCATAGAGAAATATCACAAATGGAGGCACACTCAAACACAGTAATAAAATGTGTGGATTTACTGATGCAAATTACATGAACACACACACACAATCACAAGCAATACATGAATATGGAATATGGATAATGAGTCTGGAGATCGTCAGCCTCTTCTTCCACGACCTCCAACACTCCTTCAAATGGGCAGGAAGACAGGAGTCTCACACTCTCACAGGAGGGCCTCTTCACCACGTCGGCACCTCTTCTTCACTGTCCTGCCATCCATACACACTGTCCTCTCTGACAGTCCTGGACACAAGCTGCTTTGCAGCCTATCCTACTATTAAAGAAATAAAGTCTTGCTGCCACATACACGAGTAAATATTGTGGCCTAACTAGCCTACTCATACAAGGGGTAATGGGAGGGAAAAATGATCTACCTTACACTCCTGGCTCACGACGCCTGTCCCTCGATGGTGTGAGGTTCCCACGCTTCCTGGGGTCGATCCTCGACGATCCAGGACGTTCCACAGGTCCTCAGGTGTCGTGAAGCCTTCGCGTCGTCGCCGTTCCAATCCCTGAGATTCAGCTGCCCCAATCCTGGTTCATCGATGGGCGCTGAGCTAATCACTATTTTTCCCCACACTCGCCTCTCCCACAGGGCGTCGCTCCTTGTCCTAGGCACTGTGTCGTCCTTCCAAGATTCTCAGTGGATGTGACCCCAGTCACAGCAGGGCTTGCTCGCCCACCTTCCAGACCTCAACGTCCAGCCAGCGGCGCCGCCCAGCGTCGTCGCCGACTGTTTTCCAAGTTTGGCACTTCTCTGCTCACTGAACTTGGTTCCTCTTTGGCTTCCCAGAAGCGCAGGGTCTCCAATGACTGTGGGGGGCAGCGAAGGCCAGCTCAATCCACTGAACAAGGCTTGCAGAGCCTCCAATCTTTGAGAGCAGACCGAGGCGCGTCCTGTCGCTTCCACGGTCAGTACAACTCTGACGTTGGCGCCGCCCGGGGCACTCGGTGACGTCATGGCGGGCCCTGATTTGTCGCCCGCGACCTACGTCGACCAATCCGCGATCGGCTTGTCTCCCTTCCAAAAGGTCATATCTGCCGCAGGGGATACTGTTTCATTTTATAACAGGGCGCCAATTTTCCTTTATTTACAACTTATAATATAACCTCCTTCCATTAAATGGCAGCCGGTCTGGTCGCCACATATATCACTAGACTCCCTGAACCTCAGAGAATCAGTAGGGAGAGCTGATATGACTCTTTAAGCCGGCAAACGAAAGAAATAGGAGAGGGCACCGTAACATACCCCTCCCCTTAAAATAAGAGTCATATCGGAAGAGCAGCACTCAAGAGGGCAATCTATACTCTTGCTCCCTCCGTTCCTGAAGTGTCACTCCTCCAGTTGGTGACGTGGCTCATACCACCTTGCCAGTCACTTGCCTCATTGTATCTCCACCTCGCATAGTAGCGGGTGTGATGGGTGTTCCCTGAACACCTACAAGAAATCCCCTCTCCGTGGCTACGAGTGTACTCCCACGGCTCGTTACCACTGTAAGATTTAGTGCATGCAGCGCCTCCACCACGTCGTGCACTCCGAGATAGTCTTGCATTTCCACTGCGTCCTACAGGTACTCCATGTTTCCTCTCATGATCTCCTCTTCGCCAACCTTCTCTCTTCTCGGTTCCTCTTCTCCCGTAGGTGCGTTGTCTCCTCACAGTAGCACTTGTAACCTGTACTCCATCCAGCAGCTTCCTCTCTTCCACACTAGGCCTTTGCGATGGCCCAATGCCCCTCTGGTTAGGCTGGCGCCTACCCTGGGTGTACCTATTCCCTGCTTTCTTCGTATTGCCTTTCCTATACCACTCGCTCCTTCGTTCCCGACGAACATCTTCACTCCTCCAGGAGATTCTCTTCCCTGCAGACGTCTTCTTCGGTTCGTGGTTGGGCTCATCCACCTCCCTGTCGCTCACTTCACCACGGTGGTTCATCTTGCACCTACCACTATTCATCTGGCCGGCATAGGGTGCACTGCGTCGTGGTTCCTCCACTCTGCCCCTCACCGCCGTTCGCTCATCCACTGAGCTTACTCTATTCACGTTTCTGTATGGAGGGAGTGCGGTCTGCAGCCTCCTCACCGCCCCAGGCGTTTGTACAGCTGCTCCTCGCCACTCGTCCACATGCATCATCAGGCTTAGTCGGAGGTCCCCGTCGGGGTTTTCCACAACCTCCGACGACCTCTCTGCACTCTCGCCCACGTTGTCGTCGTCTCTGGCGACGTTTCCCCTGGCGAAGTCGGCTTCCTCACCACCATCTGGAACGACCGATACCTCACCTGGCAGGGTTGTACTGCTGCTTGCAACATAGGCACTCCTGGCCCAATCGGGTTGTATCCTGCCTCCTCCGAGGTCATTACCCAGCACCATCTGTACATGCTCTAGGGGTAACTTAGGGGCTACAGCTACTATAGCTCTCTCGACTCCGTAGTCGGCAATCAGCTGTACTTCGTGAAGTGGCAACCTGTATTCCTCCCCCACACTGCGTATCCTCACCACTCCCACAGGTGAATCATTAAATTCCTTGGGGAGAATACTCCTGGTCACCATACTTATGTCAGCACCCGTATCTCGAAGCACGGCAACCTCCACTGGGTCTGACTTTCCAAACTTCACGTTGGCCTCGAAAACGAAGGGATGTTCACCCAACTTCATTTCCCAACCATTCACGTTGGGTCCACTATAATATGGGGTGTGAACAAACACTCTCTCCTCTTCCAACATTAATCCTACATTCCTTTGGTGCTCCTCACACTCGCGGGCATAATGTCCTCTCACGCCACAGTTGTAGCATCGGCTGCCTCTCCTGGGCGGCCACTCGCCCGTCACTCTGGCGGTACCACTTGCAGACGTCCCCTGGGTCCTCCTTGGACTCCCTGTCGTCGTGTCCGGGACTGCAGCACTTGTTCCCGAGTTAGGTCCACTGCTCACAGCTTGGGGCTTCCTCCCCGCGTCTCTTGAGCTCTTGAACCACGTTACTTCATCGGGCACACTACTCTTGGGAGAGTCCCCACCTATCCTCGCTCCTCCTGAACTCCTAAGGTTCCCTCCCGACCTTGGGTAAGGCGAGTGTCTGGGTGGCCCCTCCCCCCTGATATGTAGTGCCTCCTCCAGCATGTCGGCTCGATCCGCTGCAGCCTTCAGGTCCTTAATACCTGCTTCTCTCACCCTTACTCGCAACTCAGGATGGAGCACCGACATGAACTTCTCCATCACCATCAGTCGTTTAACATCATCCACCGACTCCGCTTCCTCCGCCTTCAACCATCGTAGGAATTTCCGTTCCATCTCCCTGGCGGTCTCGGCGTAAGTCTTTCCCGACGCTCTTGTACACTCTCTGAACCGCTTCCGGTACATCTCCGGAGTCAGCCGGAATGAGTGGAGAACCGCATTCTTAATCGCGTCATAATTAGTACACTCCTCTAGGTCCAGCATGTTATAGGCTTCCCGGGCCTCACCAGTCAACCTGCCCTGGACCAGAGCAGCCCAATCATCTTCCGGCCACTCCTTCAGAGTCGCTATCCGTTCAAAGTGTTCGAAGAACGCCTCAGCTTCTTGTGGTTCGAACGTAGGTAAGTCACGTTCCCTTACCTTGAGGTCATCCCGCCGTGCAGGTAGTGAGGGCAGACCACGTTCAACGCGACGCAATTCGACTTCTTTCTTTGCCTTTATCTCCTCCAGTCGCAGTTGTCTCTCTCCTTCTTCTCGCTGCAGCTGCAGCCGTGCTTCTCGCTCACCTCGCTGCAGCTCAGCTGCACGTTCCTCTCGCTGCAGCTCAGCTGCACGTTCCTCTCGCTGCAGCTCAGCTGCACGTTCCTCTCGCTGCAGCTCAGCTGCACGTTCCTCTCGCTGCATTTGCGCTTCTCTTTCCTCTCGTCGCAGCTGGGCTTCCAGTTGCATCTTCATTATTTCCAGTTGCAGGCTCCTCTTACTACAGCTGGACCTTCCACTGCTCCCATGTTCACTGTGAATTCTCTCCACACTGGTAGGCGCTTGGGGTGGCCCTAGTCGGGACGGTTCACCTTGCGACGGCTCTCCTCGGGACGGCTCCTCTTGAGATGGCTCCTCTCCCGTCGCTTCCTCTCGAGCTGTGAGCTGTGCCATGATCTCTATCCTTCGCTCCGCTACCTTAGTCGTCCTCAACCTGATCCCAAAGTGGTTTGCCACTTGTTGGAGCTGGGCCTTGGTGCACTCTTCCAAAATTCCCTCGTCCCTTGCGTCAATAAATTTCTTTACTTTGTCTTCCTCCATCTCTATATCATTGAGCATACACGACAGCACAGACAAGTTAGTAGGCACTAATTTCACCGTTTCAGTCCCTTAGCTGGTTGAGTAACAGTACCACCGAATTCACTGGCCACACTGTATTAGTACCCTGGCAACACTTGTCTTGCAATTTGGTCCACACTGTAGCTTGATCCACGCTTCCTGGCGAAGTTCCCAGTTCTTGGCTACTGGGGTTCGAATCCTGGCAAGGTCGCCAGTTCTCTTGTCACGTGGGGGTGGGCGGTCCGGGGCTCTGCTAACACTCGGCTGCTAGGGGCTCAAAGGGCCCAAATACTCAGCCCCTCCGACTCCCTGGATTCACCGGAGTCTCCTTGGTCACACAAGATAGGACCAACGATGCCCACCTCCGCAGGTCTTTGCTTCCACCACAAAGGGGTGCCACTGATTCACCCTGGAAGCCCTTCAGTCAACCACGGGGAAACTGCTGTTAACAGTTCCGGCCTAGACCCGTGGGGGAGTGAAGGAAGACTCAGGCTTACCTATAAACATAACCTCCCTGAGTCTTGCCTGCCAGACAAAAAAGGTTGCAGGAACTCCTTTCCCGCCTGTCTTCTCTATCTTCCTCTTAGCAAGGTCGCCAGCTGGGTTATTATATCTGCACCCCAGCAATGCAGTTCAGTGGGTGTATCATATATCGTTTGTAGCCAGAAATGTATGCTCATAGAGAAATATCACAAATGGAGGCACACTCAAACACAGTAATAAAATGTGTGGATTTACTGATGCAAATTACATGAACACACACACACAATCACAAGCAATACATGAATATGGAATATGGATAATGAGTCTGGAGATCGTCAGCCTCTTCTTCCACGACCTCCAACACTCCTTCAAATGGGCAGGAAGACAGGAGTCTCACACTCTCACAGGAGGGCCTCTTCACCACGTCGGCACCTCTTCTTCACTGTCCTGCCATCCATACACACTGTCCTCTCTGACAGTCCTGGACACAAGCTGCTTTGCAGCCTATCCTACTATTAAAGAAATAAAGTCTTGCTGCCACATACACGAGTAAATATTGTGGCCTAACTAGCCTACTCATACAAGGGGTAATGGGAGGGAAAAATGATCTACCTTACACTCCTGGCTCACGACGCCTGTCCCTCGATGGTGTGAGGTTCCCACGCTTCCTGGGGTCGATCCTCGACGATCCAGGACGTTCCACAGGTCCTCAGGTGTCGTGAAGCCTTCGCGTCGTCGCCGTTCCAATCCCTGAGATTCAGCTGCCCCAATCCTGGTTCATCGATGGGCGCTGAGCTAATCACCATTTTTCCCCACACTCGCCTCTCCCACAGGGCGTCGCTCCTTGTCCTAGGCACTGTGTCGTCCTTCCAAGATTCTCAGTGGATGTGACCCCAGTCACAGCAGGGCTTGCTCGCCCACCTTCCAGACCTCAACGTCCAGCCAGCGGCGCCGCCCAGCGTCGTCGCCGACTGTTTTCCAAGTTTGGCACTTCTCTGCTCACTGAACTTGGTTCCTCTTTGGCTTCCCAGAAGCGCAGGGTCTCCAATGACTGTGGGGGGCAGCGAAGGCCAGCTCAATCCACTGAACAAGGCTTGCAGAGCCTCCAATCTTTGAGAGCAGACCGAGGCGCGTCCTGTCGCTTCCACGGTCAGTACAACTCTGACGTTGGCGCCGCCCGGGGCACTCGGTGACGTCATGGCGGGCCCTGATTTGTCGCCCGCGACCTACGTCGACCAATCCGCGATCGGCTTGTCTCCCTTCCAAAAGGTCATATCTGCCGCAGGGGATACTGTTTCATTTTATAACAGGGCGCCAATTTTCCTTTATTTACAACTTATAATATAACCTCCTTCCATTAAATGGCAGCCGGTCTGGTCGCCACATATATCACTAGACTCCCTGAACCTCAGAGAATCAGTAGGGAGAGCTGATATGACTCTTTAAGCCGGCAAACGAAAGAAATAGGAGAGGGCACCGTAACAGTACCCTGTCTCGGTAGTGATGAAGGCAGAGGTGGCCGACGAGGAAGACACTGGAGAAGGTGAGACAGTGTCGATTCAGCCGGTGGAAGATATCGATGTAGATATAGCACGGCTATTTGATGAAGGTCCAGCCCAGGAGAATGAAGTCTCGGTGAGGTCAAAAGTGAAGATGGCCCAGCCGAGGAAGACTCATGTGAAGAGAGCGGACCTGAGTAGAGCCCAGACTGCTGAAATTAAGAGTCGGAAGGTGACTGCAACTGTGCTGAGTAGGAATGAGGAAGGATGTGGACAGACTGAGGACGGGAGTAGAGCGTCAAGTTGTCTGCGAGCACAGAGGCATATGGATAGTGGAGTTAAGTTGTGGGAGATGTCAAGAGTTGACATGTTCCACAGGAAACGTGAAGAAAAGATAGTGAAGAAGAGTAATAGCCGAGAAAATGAAAGGGGAAGAGATAGTATGGGTGGAGAGATGCTTACAAGCACACTAGGAGAGGTAAAGCGACATGTACGGTCGAGTGCTGTTGAGTGTAGTACAGTACCCGAAGAAACTTTTAGGGAACGAAGAAGAGTTGAAGGAGAAGAAATGGAGTTGTATAGAGGTGAAAAGTGTGGGAAGAGGAAGATGATACAAGCATGGAGGAATAGAGGAAAGCCGAGGTCTCGGTGGGAGTCGAACAGGATGAGGTCTCAGATAAATGAGGAGACGAAAGGGAGGAGCGTCGGTGAAGACGAGGGAGTGAAGTATGATGACAGGAGACGAATGTATAATGGCTGCAGATGGAAGTGTGAAGACGACAGAGGAGGTACAGACAGTAGATGTCTGACTCTGGGCGTGAAGAGAAGAAGACGAGGAAACGGAGGGTGGAGACAGTAAGTAGAGTGGACCGATGGAGTGCAGGCGTCCACGGAGGACAGCCTAGCCAAGAGGTGCCAGAGAAGTCAGATCGTTTATGAAAAGATCATGTTTCTGGAGAGTTGTGAGCCGGATGTTGCGAGGTGCAACAAACTAATTGTAGACTCCTAAGGGAGTACGTAAGCAGATCAACCGGTCGAACCAATCGGTTGAAGAACGAGACAGTGTGGTGGCGGATGTATTATCCAGAGCTTTGCCACTGGAATAACTCTCAAAAATAAGGGGAGGGGAGTGTTATGATCTCAGCCTACAGGAGAAACGAGTCTCCCTCCTTGAGAGTTATTCAGCATGCCTGACCTGATTAGAAGGTCTAGCAAATATTGAGGTGATAACCCATATGGAAAATAGTTGGTAGGATTTAAATAACAATTTAAGATTATGGGCAGTGTAGAAGAAAACAGATAAATGACTAGTTAGGAGATGTGGACATTTTGCTGGAGGCGTGAGGCTCGCTTCTGGAGGGGCTTTGACCTCACTTGAGGCCAGACATCGCAGGGGGAAAGCCGCGCTCCGTTGAGCTCCCGTCAGAAGGGAACCCCTGGTGATATATCTCGAAGAGAAGAGAAGTGTGCAGACGTACCAGCTGTGGAATCGAGCTGGGAACGTTGTGGTCTCAAGTCGTGGTCGACGAGCAGTGAATATTAAGCCGCCCAGAGGCATTATAGTGGGCCGTGGCAGCGCCCTGACCAAGCTCCGTCAGAGGGAGGAGCGCCCTCGACGAGACGATCTGTGGTTTGTCTTTGGGGAAGAAGTTGTTGAGAACTTCGAAGCCAGCCCAGATGAAGTAATTGATGAGACTCCAAGGTGATGGAGCAGAGGACCTCGAGCTGTGAGGAGAAGCAGTGAAGAGGAGTGTCACGTGCTTCTGTAGAGGAGGTGAAGCACCATAGTTGCTCGAGGGAACTTCATGGTGTAGCAGCCAAGAGAGCTGTGGAGGACCCTAGCAGAAGGGTGAAGCACCGTAGTTGCTCAAGGAAACTTCATGATAGCAGCCTGGAGGAGCTGCAGAGGATCCTGGTAGTGAAGCCCGGAAGAACCTGAAGATATCAGGGTAGTGAACTTCCAGAGGTGGAAGGGGAAGTTCTGGTGGATTACTTGTAGGGAGTTGATAGTGTTTGGTTGTCATTAGCGTGCAAGACGCAGTGAGAGGTGAGTGACTGTTGGCATTCTTATGTCAAGGAGTGTTTTATACTGAAGTTTAGAGTTACAGTCGTAGGCTGGATTACCTACAGATGTAT
Source organism: Procambarus clarkii (assembly GCF_020424385.1). Classification (NCBI taxonomy): domain Eukaryota; kingdom Metazoa; phylum Arthropoda; class Malacostraca; order Decapoda; family Cambaridae; genus Procambarus; species Procambarus clarkii. The sequence continues at coordinate 296,957 of NW_025554571.1, forward strand.
GTGTTCGAGGACTGATAGAGTGATCGATTGATCATTGTTGTGTATCAAGGAACATTTATAATGATATATGTTATTGCATTCAAATGCTGATTTTCTTTGTACACATTTATAGATACATATATATATTCTCTTGCTGATGGTGCAACAGTGTATGTAGACTTGATCAACTTGAGGAGGTTGATAGTATCAGGTGGTGAACCAGGAGATAGGATACCACTTGATAAGCTGATGATAGAGTTCTGATGGTGTTGGAGTGCAACCTGATTGTAATATTATAGAGTATAGGATTCATTATTATTATATGTGTGTATGTATCGTGTATGTGCTTTGTCCAGTAAATGTATCCCAATTTGCTGGTGTTTGCCCTTGTCCTAGTGAGGCTTCCCAGGAGGTAGTAAAGAAGGAGAGAGAGAGAGAAAGAACCAAGAACCACTGCTGTGGACAGGGTAGAAGGTAATACTAATAAGTCAAAGGGGATTGAGGAGATCATATCTCATAAGGAGAGAGTGGGGAGTCACAGCGGCTCGAGTGGGTGTGTGCACGTGACAACGAGGCTAAGTGTTGGAGCCGCATCCCCTAAACGTGTGACGTTGAGCCCCTCTCCAAGAGCCAGAAGCGCCAAGGGTGATCTCCTAGTATAAGCACTCTACCGAGTTGTGGGTTGGGTTGTCCTAGAGAAGGATCAACGACGACAACACCAACCAACCCACAGTCTATAATAAATTGGGGGCCTGTGTCCGGGAGAGTGAACTGACACACCCACACCCTGTCCAAGAGTGGATTTGTACACCCTTGCTGAAATAAACTGTGTGACCGCAGGTGTATACTCTCTCTCTTGGGAAGACTCACAGGACAAGATGGATAAGGTGCAAGCGTTTGTGGAGTCAGGCAAGCCTGAGGACTTAGAAGGTTGCACGAGGGATCAATTGAAACAAATAGCAGAAAAATGTGGCATTAGGTTGAAAGCATCTAAAGTAGCTGGGATGAAGGATGAGATCCTGAGGCAGTTAAGAGCCAAAAGTGAAGCGGCAGAGCAAGGAGCCCAAAAAGGAGCTGAAAGTGGAAAGGAGGATGATGGGCAGGATGAAGTGAGATCCCAGGGATCGAGTAGGAGCAGCAAGAGTAGCCGCAGTAGCAGGAGTAGCCGAAATAGGAGCTTGGAGAGATTCCAGTTAGAGCTCCAGATGCAGCGTGAGGAGAGACAGTTCCAGCTGGAAAAGATGAAATTAGAACTCCAGATGAAAAATGAAGCCGAGAAGGAAAAAGAAAAAACCAGGCTGGAAGTAGAAAAAGAGAAAACCAGACTGGAAGTAGAAAAAGAGAAAACCAGAATAAGAGAACTGGAGTTGGAACAGGAGAAAGAAAAAGAAAAAGCCCAGGTCGAAAAAGAAAAAGAGAGAACAAAACAAATGCAGATAGAAGCGAATAGAACCTTGGCTGAGCAGAGGATTGAACATGGGTTGCCAGAGAGCACCACCCAGGTATCACACCCACCAGAGGTTAGGGTTAGGGAGAAGGACATTCCCTTGTTTGTTCCCGAAGAGGCAGAGAGCTTCTTCGAGCATTTTGAGAAAGTAGCCAGCATCAAGGAGTGGCCACAGGAGGAATGGGCCCAGCTGGTCCAGTTAAGATTGACCGGTGCAGCCAGGGAGGCATACACCCAATTGTCACTGGAAGAGTGCCAGGATTATGCCACGGTAAAGAGCAGCATATTGCGCTCGTTTCAGTTAACCCCAGAAGCTTATAGAAAGCGCTTCAGAGAGATGATCAAAGTTGGAGCATGTACGTTTGCTGAGACAGCAAGAGATCTGGAAAGACGATTCCAGAAGTGGATTGAGGCTGCTGGAGTTGGATCTTACGCTGACCTGAAGCAACTGATGGTCATGGAGAAGTTCTTGGAGATGATGCATCCCGAAACAAAGTTCAAGATCCAAGAAGCAGGGATAAAGGAGGTGAAAGATGCCGCAGATAGGGCGGATATGATTACTGAAGCATACAAGAGCTTGAGGGAGAACAGAGTGAGAAGCGAGGCGAGACGCAGCAATGGCAGGCCCAATGGAGTCTGGGGAGGAAGAAATTATGAGAGACCCAGAAGAGTCTGGGGTGAGAAAAATTTTGATAAATGGGCAGATAAAAGTAAGTACCCTAAAACTCAGAAGAGTAGGTCGCGCACTTCGTCTGAAAGTGAGGATGGAGGAGCTAAACGAGAAACTAATCGTTATCCAGGAAATCAAGAGTCCAGTAAAGCCCCACAGAGTGCAGGTAGTGTACCTGGCCCGAGGAACTCCAATACGAGTGGACAAAGTCAGAGCCACTCTGGTACATATAGAAGAGATTTTTCCCAGGTGAGGTGTTACAATTGTAACGGATTGGGTCACGTGATGCGAGATTGTCGGCAGGGCAAGAGAGTTGTGACCCTGGCCATGTGTGACCCCCGAAGTAAATATACTAATGTGTTCCAAGACAAACCACAGAGAGCGAACTTAGTGAACGAGAGGTATAGGCCGTTCATGAGCAAAGGTTGGATCAGTATAGGAGGCCAACCTGAGGTAGAAGTTGGTATCTTAAGAGATACCGGAGCTAATCAGAGCTTGATTACGAGAAGCCTGATTGGGAATGATCGACGGTTAGCTGGCAGGAGGAAGATGAAAGTATATGGGTTATTGTCTGAGAGTGACATGCCCGTTTGTACTGTCCAGCTAAGGTCGGAATATGTGTCGGCAGAGGTGATGTTGGGAGTATGCCCCGACATACCTGTTCCAGGAGTCCAAGTGATCCTGGGGAATGACTTGTGCGGGACAAAGGTGTTGACAAGAGTCATGGCGGAGACTGTGTCAGAGGAGTGCCCAGAAGGCCACGGCACGGGTGGGACACCTGAGAGTGTGAACCTGACTGACATCCGAGGAGATGAGTCAGGAGACCGCCAAGCCATTGAGTACCCTGTCTCGGTAGTGATGAATGCCGAGGTGGCCGACGAGGAAGACGCTGGAGAAGATGAGACAGTGTCGATTCAGCCGGTGGAAGATATCGATGTAGATATAGCATGGCTGTTTGATGAAGGTCCAGCCCAGGAAAATGAAGTCTCGGTGAGGTCAAAAGTGAAGATGGCCCAGCCGAAGAAGAATCATGTGAAGAGAGCGAACCTGAGTAGAGCCCAGACTGCTGAAATTAAGAGTTGGAAGGTGAATGCAACTGTGCTGAGTAGAAATGAGGAAGGGTGTGGACAGACTGAGGACGGGAGTAGAGCGTCAAGTTGTCCACGAGCACAGAGGCATATGGATAGTGGAGTTAAGTTGTTTGAGATGTCAAGAGTTGACATGTTTCACAGAAACGTGGAGAAAAGATAGTGAAGAAGAGTAATAGCCGAGAAAATGAAAGGAGAAGAGACAGTATGTGTGGAGAGATGCTTACGAGCACACTAGGAGAGGTAAAGCGACATGTACGGTCGAGTGCTGTTGAGTGTAGTACAGTGCCCGAAGAAACTTTTAGGGAACGAAGAAGAGTTGAAGGAGAAGAAATGGAGTTGTATAGAGGTGAGAAGTGTGGGAAGAGGAAGATGATACAAGCATGGAGGAATAGAAGAAAGCCGAGGACTCGATGGGAGTCAAACAGGATGAGGTCTTGGATAAATGAGGAGACGAAAGGGAGGATCGTCGGTGAAGACGAGGGAGTGAAGTATGATGACAGGAGACGAAAGTATAATGGCAGTAGATGGAAGTGTGAAGACGACAGAGGAGGTACAGACAGTAGATGTCTGACTCTGGACGTGAAGAGAAGAAGACGAGGAAACGGAGGGTGGAGACAGTAAGTAGAGTGGACCGATGGAGTGCAGGCGTCCAAGGAGGACAGCCTAGCCAAGAGGTGCCAGAGAAGTCAAATCGTTTATGAGAAGATCATGTTTCTGGAGAGTTGTGAGCCAGATGTTGCAAGGTGCAACGAACTAATTGTAGACTCCTAAGAGAGTATATCGAACCAATCGGTTGAAGAACGAGACAGTGTGGTGGCGGATGTATTATCCCGAGCTTTGCCACTGGAATAACTCTCAAAAATAAGGGGAGGGGAGTGTTATGATCTCAGCCTACAGGAGAAACGAGTCTCCCTCCTTGAGAGTTATTCATCAAGCCTGACCTGATTAGAAGGTCTAGCAAATATTGAGGTGATAACCCATATGTAAAATAGTTGGTTGGATATGTATAACAATTTGAGATTATGGGCAATGAAGAAGAAAACAGATAAATGACTGGCTAGGAGATGTGGACATTTTGCTGGAGGCGTGAGGCTCGCTTCCGGAGGACCTTGACCTCACTTGAGTGCCAGACATCGCAGGGGGAAAGCCGCGCTCCGTTTGAGCTCCCGCCAGAAGGGAACCCCTAGTGATATATCTCGAAGAGAAGAGAAGTGTGTAGACGTGCCAGCTGTGGAACCGAGCTGGGAACGTTGTGGTCTCAAGTCCTGGTCGACGAGCAGAGTTTAATAAGCCGCTCAGAGGCATTTTCGTGGGCTGTGTGGAGCGCCCTGACCAGACGCCGTCAGAGGGAAAGCGCCCTCGATCTGTGGTAAGCAGATATACGCCATCTGTGGTTTGTCGTTTGGGGAAGAAGTTGTTTTGAGAACTTCGAAGCCAGACGTCCATCCCCTCTGATGAGAGTGAGGGAGCCCGGCTTGATGAGACTCCAAGGTGGAGTATGGAGCAGAGGACCTCGAGCTGTGAGGAGCATATTGTGTGGTTAGCAGTGAAGAGGAGTGTCACGTGCTTCTGTAGAGGATGGTAATTGAAGCACCAGGTAGTTGCTCGAAGGGAACTTCATGGTGTAGCAGCCAAGAGAGCTGTGGAGGACCCTAGCAGAAGGGTGAAGCACCATAGTTGCTCAAGGAAACTTCATGATAGCAGCCTGGAGGAGCTGCAGAGGATCCTGATAGTTAAGCCCGGAAGAACCTGAAGATATCAGGGTAGTGAACTTCCAGAGGTGGAAGGGAAGTTCTGGTGGATTACTTGTAGGGAGTTGATAGTGTTTGGTTGTCATTAGCGTGCAAGACGCAGTGAGAGGTGAGTGACTGTTGGCATTCTTATGTCAAGGAGTGTTTTACACTGAAGTTTAGAGTTACAGTCGTAGGCTGGATTACCTACAGATGTATGCGTTCTAGGACTGATAGAGTGATCGATTGATCATTGTTGTGTATCAATGAACATTTATAATGATATATGTTATTGCATTCAAATGCTGATTTTCTTTGTATTTATAGATACATATATATATTCTCTTGCTGATGGTGCAACAGTGTATGTAGACTTGATCAACTTGAGGAGGTTGATAGTATCAGGTGGTGAACCAGGAGATAGGATACCACTTGATAAGCTGATGATAGAGTTCTGATGGTGTTGGAGTGCAACCTGATTGTAATATTATAGAGTATAGGATTCATTATTATTATATGTGTGTATGTATCGTGTATGTGCTTTGTCCAGTAAATGTATCCCAATTTGCTGGTGTTTGCCCTTGTCCTAGTGAGGCTTCCCAGGAGGTAGTAAAGAAGGAGAGAGAGAGAGAAAGAACCAAGAACCACTGCTGTGGACAGGGTAGAAGGTAATACTAGTAAGTCATAGGGGATTGAGGAGATCACATCTGATAAGGAGAGAGTGGGGAGTCACAGCGGCTCGAGTGGGTGTGTGCACGTGACAACGAGGCTAAGTGTTGGAGCCGCATCCCCTAAACGTGTGACGTTGAGCCCCTCTCCAAGAGCCAGAAGCGCCAAGGGTGATCTCCTAGTGAGGTATAAGCACTCTACCGAGTTGTGGGTTGGGTTGTCCGTAGAGAAGGATCAACGACGACAACACCAACCAACACACAATCTATAATAAATTGGGGGCCTGTGTCCGGGAGAGTGAACTGACACACCCACACCCTGTCCAAGAGTGGATTTGTACACCCTTGCTGAAATAAACTGTGTGACCGCAGGTGTATATACTCTCTCTCTTGGGAAGACTCACAGGACATGATGGATAAGGTGCAAGCGTTTGTGGAGTCAGGCAAGCCTGAGGACTTAGAAGGTTGTACGAGGGATCAATTGAAACAAATATCAGAAAAATGTGGCATTAGGTTGAAAGCATCTAAGGTAGCTGGGATGAAGGATGAGATCATTAGACAATTTAGAGCCAGAAGTGAAGCGGCAGAGCAAGGAGCCCAAAAAGGAGCTGAAAGTGGAAAGGAGGATGATGGGCAGGATGAAGTGAGATCCCAGGGATCGAGTAGGAGCAGCAAGAGTAGCCGCAGTAGCAGGAGTAGCCGAAATAGGAGCTTGGAGAGATTCCAGTTAGAGCTCCAGATGCAGCGAGGAGGAGAGACAGTTCCAGCTGGAAAAGATGAAATTAGAACTCCAGATGAAAAATGAAGCCGAGAAGGAAAAAGAAAAAAAACCAGGCTGGAAGTAGAAAAAGAGAAAACCAGACTGGAAGTAGAAAAAGAGAAAACCAGAGTAAGAGAACTGGAGTTGGAACAGGAGAAAGAAAAAGAAAAAGCCCAGGTCGAAAAAGAAAAAGAGAGAACAAAACAAATGCAGATAGAAGCGAATAGAACCTTGGCTGAGCAAAGGATTGAACATGGGTTGCCAGAGAGCACCACCCAGGTATCACACCCACCAGATGTTAGGGTTAGGGAGAAGGACATTCCCTTGTTTGTTCCCGAAGAGGCAGAGAGCTTTTTCGAGCATTTTGAAAAAGTAGCCAGCATCAAGGAGTGGCCACAGGAGGAATGGGCCCAGCTGGTCCAGTTAAGATTGACCGGTGCAGCCAGGGAGGCATACACCCAATTGTCACTGGAAGAGTGCCAGGATTATGCCACGGTAAAGAGCAGCATATTGCGCTCGTTTCAGTTAACCCCAGAAGCTTATAGGAAGCGCTTCAGAGAGATGATCAAAGTTGGAGCATGTACGTTTGCTGAGACAGCAAGAGATCTGGAAAGACGATTCCAGAAGTGGATTGAGGCTGCTGGAGTTGGATCTTACGCTGACCTGAAGCAACTGATGGTCATGGAGAAGTTCTTGGAGATGATGCATCCCGAAACAAAGTTCAAGATCCAAGAAGCAGGGATAAAGGAGGTGAAAGATGCCGCAGATAGGGCGGATATGATTACTGAAGCATACAAGAGCTTGAGGGAGAACAGAGTGAGAAGCGAGGCGAGACGCAGCAATGGCAGACCCAATGGAGTCTGGGGAGGAAGAAATTATGAAAGACCCAGAAGAGTCTGGGGTGAGAATAATTTTGATAAATGGGCAGATAAAAGTGAGTACCCTAAAACTCAGAAGAGTAGGTCGCGCACTTCGTCTGAAAGTGAAGATGGAGGAGCTAAACGAGAAACTAATCGTTATCCAGGAAATCAAGAGTCCAGTAAAACCTCACAGAGTGCAGGTAGTGTACCTGGCCCGAGGAACTCCAATACGAGTGGACAAAGTCAGAGCCACTCTGGTACATATAGAAGAGATTTTTCCCAGGTGAGGTGTTACAATTGTAACGGATTGGGTCACGTGATGCGAGATTGTCGGCAGGGCAAGAGAGTTGTGACCCTGGCCATGTGTGACCCCCGAAGTAAATATACTAATGTGTTCCAAGACAAACCACAGAGAGCGAACTTAGTGAACGAGAGGTATAGGCCGTTCATGAGCAAAGGTTGGATCAGTATAGGAGGCCAACCTGAAGTAGAAGTTGGTATCTTAAGAGATACCGGAGCTAATCAGAGCTTGATTACGAGAAGCCTGATTGGGAATGATCGACGGTTAGCTGGCAGGAGGAAGATGAAAGTATATGGGTTATTGTCTGAGAGTGACATGCCCGTATGTACTGTCCAGCTAAGGTCGGAATATGTGTCGGCAGAGGTGATGTTGGGAGTATGCCCCGACATACCTATTCCAGGAGTCCAAGTGATCCTGGGGAATGACTTGTGCGGGACAAAGGTGTTGCCAAGAGTCATAGCGGAGACTGTGCCAGAGGAGAGCCCAGAAGGCCACGGCACGGGTGGGACACCTGAGAGTGTGAACCTGACTGACATCCGAGGAGATGCGTCAGGAGACCGCCAAGCCATTGAGTACCCTGTCTCGGTAGTGATGAAGGCAGAGGTGGCCGACGAGGAAGACGCTCGAGAAGATGAGACAGTGTCGATTCAGCCCGTGGAAGATATCGACGTAGATATAGCGTGGCTGTTCGATGAAGGTCCAGCCCAGGAAAATGAAGTCTCGGTGAGGTCAAAAGTGAAGATGGCCCAGCCGAAGAAGAATCATGTGAAGAGATCGAACCTGAGTAGAGCCCAGACTGCTGAAATTAAGAGTCGGAAGGTGAATGCAACTGTGCTGAGTAGTAATGAGGAAGGATGTGGACATACTGAGGACGAGAGTAGAGCGTCAAGTTGTCCACGAGCACAGAGGCATATGGATAGTGGAGTTAAGTTGTTTGAGATGTCAGGAGTTGACATGTTTCACAGAAAACGTGGAGAAAAGATAGTGAAGAAGAGTAATAGCCGAGAAAATGAAAGAAGAGACAGTATGTGTGGAGAGATGCTTACGAGCACACTAGGAGAGGTAAAACGACATGTAAGGTCGAGTGCTGTTGAGTGTAGTACAGTGCTCGAAGAAACTTTTAGGGAACGAAGAAGAGTTGAAGGAGAAGAAAGGGAGTTGTATAGAGGTGAGAAGTGTGGGAAGAGGAAGATGATACAAGCATGGAGGAATAGAAGAAAGCCGAGGACTCGATGGGAGTCAAACAGGATGAGGTCTTGGATAAATGAGGAGACGAAAGGGAGGATCGTCGGTGAAGACGAGGGAGTGAAGTATGATGACAGGAGACGAAAGTATAATGGCAGTAGATGGAAGTGTGAAGACGACAGAGGAGGTACAGACAGCAGATGTCTGACTCTGGACGTGAAGAGAAGAAGACGAGGAAACGGAGGGTGGAGACAGTAAGTAGAGTGGACCGATGGAGTGCAGGCGTCCAAGGAGGACAGCCTAGCCAAGAGGTGCCAGAGAAGTCAAATCGTTTATGAGAAGATCATGTTTCTGGAGAGTTGTGAGCCAGATGTTGCAAGGTGCAACGAACTAATTGTAGACTCCTAAGAGAGTATATCGGTTGAAGAACGAGACAGTGTGGTGGCGGATGTATTATCCCGAGCTTTGCCACTGGAATAACTCTCAAAAATAAGGGGAGGGGAGTGTTATGATCTCAGCCTACAGGAGAAACGAGTCTCCCTCCTTGAGAGTTATTCAGCAAGCCTGACCTGATTAGAAGGTCTAGCAAATATTGAGGTGATAACCCATATGTAAAATAGTTGGTTGGATTTAAATAACAATTTAAGATTATGGGCAGTGTAGAAGAAAACTGATAAATGACTGGTTAGGAGATGTGGACATTTTGCTGGAGGCGTGAGGCTCGTTTCTGGAGGGCTTTGAACTCACTTGAGTGCCAGACATTGCAGGGGGAAAGCCGCGCTCCGTTGAGCTCCCGTCAGAAGGGAACCCCTAGTGATATATCTCGAAGAGAAGAGAAGTGTGCAGACGTACCAGCTGTAGAATTGAGCTGGAGATGAGTGATCTCAAGTCCTGGTCGACGAGGAGAGTATTAAACCGCCCAGAGACATTATTTTGTGGGCAGTGGAATCGCCCTGACCAGGCTCTGTCAGAGGGAGGAGCGCCCTCGACCAGACAATCTGTGGTTTGTCTTTGGGGAAGAAGTTGCTGAGAACTTCGAAGCCAGCACAGATGAAGTAATTGATGAGACTCCAAGGTAGTGGAGCAGAGGACCTCGAGCTGTGAGGAGAAGCAGTGAAGAGTGTCACGTGCTTCTGTAGAGGTGGTGAAGCACCATAGTTGCTCGAGGGAACTTCATGGTGTAGCAGCCAAGAGAGCTGTGGAGGAACCTAGCAGAAGGGTGAAGCACCGTAGTTGCTCAAGGAGAACTTCATGGTAGCAGCCTGGAGGAGCTGCAGAGGATCCTGGTAGTTAAGCCCGGAAGAACCTGAAGATATCAGGGTAGTGAACTTCCAGAGGTGGAGGGGAAGTTCTGGTGGATTACTTGTAGGGAGTTGATAGTGTTTGGTTGTCATTAGCGTGCAAGACGCAGTGAGAGGTGAGTGATTGTTGGCATTCTTATGTCAAGGAGTGTTTTATACTGAAGTTTAGAGTTACAGACGTAGGCTGGATTACCTACAGATGTATGTGTTCTAGGACTGATAGAGTGATCGATTGATCATTGTTGTGTATCAAGGAACATTTATACTGATATATGTTATTGCATTCAAATGCTGATTTTCTTTGTACACATTTATAGATATATATATATTCTCTTGCTGATAGTGCAACAGTGTATGTAGACTTGATCTACTTGAGGAGGTTGATAGTATCAGGTGGTGAACCAGGAGATAGGATACCACTTGATAAGCTGATGATAGAGTTCTGGTGGTGTTGGAGTGCAACCTGATTGTAATATTATAGAGTATAGGATTCATTATTATTATATGTGTGTATGTATCGTGTATGTGCTTTGTCCAGTAAATGTATCCCAATTTGCTGGTGTTTGCCCTTGTCCTAGTGAGGCTTCCCAGGAGGTAGTAAAGAAGGAGAGAGAGAGAGAAAGAACCAAGAACCACTGCTGTGGACAGGGTAGAAGGTAATACTAGTAAGTCAAAGGGGATTGAGGAGATCATATCTCATAAGGAGAGAGTGGGGAGTCACAGCGGCTCGAGTGGGTGTGTGCACGTGACAACGAGGCTAAGTGTTGGAGCCGCATCCCCTAAACGTGTGACGTTGAGCCCCTCTCCAAGAGCCAGAAGCGCCTAGTGTGATCTCCTAGCAAGGTATAAGCACTCTACCGAGTTGTGGGTTGGGTTGTCCTGCAAAGGAGGAACAACGACGACAACACCACCAACCCACAGACTATAATAAATTGGGGGCCTGTGTCCGGGAGAGTGAACTGACACACCCACACCCTGTCCAAGAGTGGATTTGTACACCCTTGCTGAAATAAACTGTGTGACCGCAGGTGTATACTCTCTCTCTTGGGAAGACTCGCAGGACAAGATGGATAAGGTGCAAGCGTTTGTGGAGTCAGGCAAGCCTGAGGACTTAGAAGGTTGCACGAGGGATCAATTGAAACAAATAGCAGAAAAATGTGGCATTAGGTTGAAAGCATCTAAAGTAGCTGGGATGAAGGATGAGATCCTTAGACAGTTGAGAGTCAGAAGTGAAGCGGCAGAGCAAGGAGCCCAAAAAGGAGCTGAAAGTGGAAAGGAGGATGATGGGCAGGATGAAGTGAGACCCCAGGGATCGAATAGGAGCAGCAAGAGTAGCCGCAGTAGCAGGAGTAGCCGAAATAGGAGCTTGGAAAGGTTCCAGTTAGAGCTCCAGATGCAGCGAGGACAAGGAGAGACAGTTCCAGCTGGAAAAGATGAAATTAGAACTCCAGATGAAAAATGAAGCCGAGAAGGAAAAAGAAAAAAACCAGGCTAGAAGTAGAAAAAGAGAAAACCAGACTGGAAGTAGAAAAAGAGAAAACCAGAGTAAGAGAACTGGAGTTGGAACAGGAGAAAGAAAAAGAAAAAGCCCAGGTCGAAAAAGAAAAAGAGAGAACAAAACAAATGCAGATAGAAGCGAATAGAACCTTGGCTGAGCAAAGGATTGAACATGGGTTGCCAGAGAGCACCACCCAGGTATCACACTCACCAGATGTTAGGGTTAGGGAGAAGGACATTCCCTTGTTTGTTCCTGAAGAGGCAGAGAGCTTCTTCGAGCATTTTGAAAAAGTTGCCAGCATCAAGGAGTGGCCACAGGAGGAATGGGCCCAGCTGGTTCAGTTAAGATTGACCGGTGCAGCCAGGGAGGCATACACCCAATTGTCACTGGAAGAGTGCCAGGATTATGCCATGGTAAAGAGCAGCATATTGGGCTCGTTTCAGTTAACCCCAGAAGCTTATAGAAAGCGCTTCAGAGAAATTATCAAAGTTGGAGCGTGTACTTTTGCTGAGACAGCAAGAGATCTGGAAAGACGATTCCAGAAGTGGATTGAGGCTGCTGGAGTTGGATCTTACGCTGACCTGAAGCAACTGATGGTCATGGAGAAGTTCTTGGAGATGATGCATCCCGAAACAAAGTTCAAGATCAATGAAGCAGGGATAAAGGAGGTGAAAGATGCCGCAGATAGGGCGGATATGATTACGGAAGCATATAAGAGCTTGAGGGAGAACAGAGTGAGAAGAGAGGCGAGATGCAGCAATGGCAGGCCCAATGGAGTCTGGGGAGGAAGAAATTATGAGAGACCCAGAAGAGTCTGGGGTGAGAAGAATTTTGATAAATGGGCAGATAAAAGTAAGTACCCTAAAACTCAGAAGAGTAGGTCGCGCACTTCGTCTGAAAGTGAAGATGGAGGAGCTAAACGAGAAACTGATCGTTATCCTGGAAATCAAGAGTCCAGTAAAGCCCCACAGAGTGCAGGTAGTGTACCTGGCCCGAGGAACTCCAATACGAGTGGACAAAGTCAGAGCCACTCTGGTACATATAGAAGATACTTTTCCCAGGTGAGGTGTTACAATTGTAACGGATTGGGTCACGTGATGCGAGATTGTCGGCAGGGCAAGAGAGTTGTGACCCTGGCCATGTGTGACCCCCGAAGTAAATATACTAAGGTGTTCCAAGACAAACCACAGAGAGCGAACTTAGTGAACGAGAGGTATAGGCCGTTCATGAGCAAAGGTTGGATCAGTATAGGAGGCCAACCTGAGGTAGAAGTTGGTATCTTAAGAGATACCGGAGCTAATCAGAGCTTGATTACGAGAAGCCTGATTGGGAATGATCGACGGTTAGCTGGCAGGAGGAAGATGAAAGTATATGGGTTATTGTCTGAGAGTGACATGAGCATTTGTACTGTCCAGCTAAGGTCGGAATATGTGTCGGCAGAGGTGATGTTGGGAGTATGCCCCGACATACCTATTCCAGGAGTCCAAGTGATCCTGGGGAATGACTTGTGCGGGACAAAGGTGTTGCCAAGAGTCATAGCGGAGACTGTGCCAGAGGAGTGCCCAGAAGGCCACGGCACGGGTGGGACACCTGAGAGTGCGAACCTGACCGACATCCGAGGAGATGAGTCAGGAGACCGCCAAGCCATTGAGTACCCTGTCTCGGTAGTGATGAAGGCAAAGGTGGCCGACGAGGAAGACATTGGAGAAGGTAAGACAGTGTCGAGTCAGCCGGTGGAAGATATCGATGTAGATATAGCGTGGCTGTTTGATGAACGTCCAGCCCAGGAAAATGAAGTCTCGGTGAGGTCAAAAGTGAAGACGGCCCAGCCGAGGAAGACTCATGTGAAGAGAGCGGACCTGAGTAGAGCCCAGACCACTGAAATTAAGAGCCGGAAGGTGAATGCAACTGTGCTGAGTAGGAATGAGGAAGGATGTGGACAGACTGAGGACGGGAGTAGAGCGTCACGTTGTCCACGAGCACAGAGGCATATGAATAGTGGAGTTAAGTTGTTTGAGGTGTCAGGAGTTGACATGTTTCACAGAAAACGTGGAGGAGAGATTGTGAAAAGAGTAATAGCAGAGAAAATGAAAGAAGAGACAGTATGTGTGGAGAGATGCTTACGAGCACACTAGGAGAGGTAAAGCGACATGTACGGTCGAGTGCTGTTGAGTGTAGTACAGTGCCCGAAGAAACTTTTAGGGAACGAAGAAGAGTTGAAGGAGAAGAAATGGAGTTGTATAGAGGTGAAAAGTGTGGGAAGAGGAAGATGATACAAGCATGGAGGAATAGAAGAAAGCCGAGGACTCGATGGAAGTCAAACAGGATGAGATCTCGGATAAATGAGGAGACGAAAGGGTGGATCGTCGGTGAAGACGAGGGAGTGAAGTATGATGACAGGAGACAGAAGTATAATGGCAGTAGAAGGAAGTGTGAAGACGACAGAGGAGGTACAGACAGCAGATATCTGACTCTGGACGTGAAGAGAAGAAGACGAGGAAACGGAGGGTGGAGACAATAAGTAGAGTGGACCGATGGAGTGCAGGCGTCCTAAGAGGACAGCCTAGCCAAGAGGTGCCAGAGAAGTAAGATCGTTTATGAGAAGATCATGTTTCTGGAGAGTTGTGAGCCGGATGTTGCAAGGTGCAACGAACTAATTGTAGACTTTTAAGGGAGTACGTAAGCAGATCAACCGGTCGAACCAATCGGTTGAAGAACGAGACAGTGAGGTGGCGGATGTATTATCTCGAGCTTTGCCACTGGAATAACTCTCAAAAATAAGGGGAGGGGAGTGTTATGATCTCAGCCTACAGGAGAAACGAGTCTCCCGCTTGAGAGTTATTCAGCAAGCCTGACCTGATTAGAAGGTCTAGCAAATATTGAGGTGATAACCCATATGTAAAATAGTTGGTTGGATTTAAATAACAATTTAAGATTATGGGCAGTGAAGAAGAAAACAGATAAATGACTAGTTAGGAGATGTGGACATTTTGCTGGAGGCGTGAGGCTCGCTTCTGGAGGGGCTTTGACCTCACTTGAGGCCAGACATCGCAGGGGGAAAGCCGCGCTCCGTTGAGCTCCCGTCAGAAGGGAACCCCTGGTGATATATCTCGAAGAGAAGAGAAGTGTGCAGACGTACCAGCTGTGGAATCGAGCTGGGGACGTGTGGTCTCAAGTCGTGGGCGATAATTAGTGAATATTAAGCCGCCCAGAGACATTATCGTGGGCCGTGGCAGCGCCCTGACCAAGCTCCGTCAGAGGGAGGAGCGCCCTCGACGAGACGATCTGTGGTTTGTCTTTGGGGAAGAAGTTGTTGAGAACTTCGAAGCCAGCCCAGATGAAGTAATTGATGAGACTCCAAGGTGATGGAGCAGAGGACCTCGAGCTGTGAGGAGAAGCAGTGAAGAGGAGTGTCACGTGCTTCTGTAGAGGAGGTGAAGCACCATAGTTGCTCGAGGGAACTTCATGGTGTAGCAGCCAAGAGAGCTGTGGAGGACCCTAGCAGAAGGGTGAAGCACCGTAGTTGCTCAAGGAGAACCTCATGGTAGCAGCCTGGAGGAGCTGCAGAGGATCCTGGTAGTTAAACCCGGAAGAACCTGAAGATATCAGGGTAGTGAACTTCCAGATGTGGAAGGGGAAGTTCTGGTGGATTACTTGTAGGGAGTTGATAGTGTTTGGTTGTCATTAGCGTGCAAGACGCAGTGAGAGGTGAGTGATTGTTGGCATTCTTATGTCAAGGAGTGTTTTACACTGAAGTTTAGAGTTACAGTCGTAGGCTGGATTACCTACAGATGTATGCGTTCTAGGACTGATAGAGTGATCGATTGATAATTGCTGTGTATCAATGAACATTTATACTGATATATGTTATTGCATTCAAATGCTGATTTTCTTTGTACACATTTATAGATACATATATATATTCTCTTGCTGATAGTGCAACAGTGTATGTAGACTTGATCTACTTGAGGAGGTTGATAGTATCAGGTGGTGAACCAGGAGATAGGATACCACTTGATAAGCTGATGATAGAGTTCTGATGGTGTTGGAGTGCAACCTGATTGTAATATTATAGAGTATAGGATTCATTATTATTATATGTGTGTATGTATCGTGTATGTGCTTTGTCCAGTAAATGTATCCCAATTTGCCGGTGTTTGCCCTTGTCCTAGTGAGGCTTCCCAGGAGGTAGTAAAGAAGGAGAGAGAGAGAGAAAGAACCAAGAACCACTGCTCTGGACAGGGTAGAAGGTAATACTAGTAAGTCAAAGGGGGATTGAGGAGATCATATCTCATAAGGAGAGAGTGGGGAGTCACAGCGGCTCGAGTGGGTGTGTGCACGTGACAACGAGGCTAAGTGTGGGAGCCGCATCCCCTAAATGTGTGACGTTGAGCCCCTCTCCAAGAGCCAGAAGCGCCTAGTGTGATATCCTAGCGAGGTATAAGCACTCTACCGAGTTGTGGGTTGGGTTGTCCATAAAGGAGGAACAACGACGACAACACCACCAACCCACGACTATAATATAGCCTTTTCCAGCCTTTCCTCTCTCTTAACAATCTGGCTCCTTCCATCCTTTTCAAAACTGAATGGGAATCTAATTCCCTCCTTCCTTTTCTTGACGTCGTTCACGCTCATAGCTCTGTGTCTGGGTTCTCATTCTCTGTCTACCGCAAACCCCATGCATAGTGGCGTGTACATTCACTTCTTTTCCTACCATCCCCCTTCTGTTAAGAAAAGTGCAGTCGTCTCTCTCTTCCTCCGCGCTCTACGCATCAGCGACCCTCAGTTTCTTGATTCTAAAATTTCCTCTATTTACAAATCTTTCTCTTGCCTTGGTTACCCTTTCCATTTTATCAACTGTGCCTATTCTCAAGCTAAACGAAATTTTCTTCATCCTAAACCTACTTTCAACAATTGTAGCACTGTGCTCTGCCTTCCCTTCATATCTGAACTCAAAACTTTTACTAATACCTTTCGTCCTCTTGACATAAAGCTCGCCTTTCAACAAATTAACATCCTTCATAGTAATCTAGTTCACACTGCTCCTCCTGCTTCTAATGCTGCTGGTGTCAACTCTATATCCTGTTCGTCTAGTCCTCTCCAATACTTTGGTGAAAGTAAGTAAGTAATTATCAAAAGAAGGCACCAAACCGGGAATGCTATGTAGCACCATCAAATGTGTGGAATAATCAGAGGGCGCTAAATATCACCAAGGATGCCAATACGAGAACAAAAACGCATAAGGCGAACGATATCAAAAGCATCCGAGTCACCAAGAATTCTATTGAGGGACAGGTGACCGCGAGGGGCGGCCGGAAAGCAAGACACATGTTCATCCTGGAAGTCAGGACATTCAAGAAGGATATGCACGACCGTATGAGGGACAATGCAATTAGGACAATAAGGAACAGGGCGACGCTCCATCAAGTGACCATGGGTTAAGCGAGTATGGCCAATACACAACCTCGCCAGAGCCGTTTCCCATCGCCGGTTATGGTGGTAGGAGTACGGCCACGAGGAAACACAACATTTAAGAGTACCTAGTTTGTTACCAGTAACAGACGACCAAGAAGCCTGCCAACAGGTAAGGATGGAGGAATGGATAACCGGGTAAAAGTCGGAATATGGAATACCTTTACGAGAGATGGGACAAGAGCGGACAGCTTCCTTGGAGGCAGCATTCGCACGCTCATTTAAAGAGACACCAATATGGCTGGGAACCCAACAAAACTCAACCGACTTAAATTTATTGTGAACAAGAAACAGCCAATGCTGGATCTCGACAACTACTGGATGAACCGGATTAAAGGACCCGAGAGCCATGAGGGCACTACGAGAGTCAACAACAACTACAAAGGAAGACTGACAACGAGAAAGCAGGAGACGAAGAGCATAGAGAATAGCATAAAGCTCCGCTGTGAAGATGCTAGTCTCCGGAGGTAAGCAACACATATAAGTGCGATCAGGAAAAACAACAGAGTAGCCAATACCGTCCGCAAACTTAGACCCATCGGTGAAGACAGAAACGGAGCGGGAGTGAGAAGAAAAGTGCTCAAGGAAAAGGCGTTTTAGAACCTTAGGAGGGGTAAAAGCTTTAGTGATGCGGATCAAGGATGTACAAAACTGCGGAAGGGGAACTCTCCACGGGGGCAAAGAAGGAACAACACAAGGAGAAATATTTGAAATACGAACGGATACTTTGTTGAACCTGGCCGTACACTTAATGACAAACTTAAAGAACACAAACGAAGCGTTAAGTCTGCAGACACAAACAATGCTCTGTTCTGTCATGTTAGGGATTCTAATCATCCTATTGATTGGTCTTCATCCAAAATAATCATTCCTGCCTCTACACAGACGCCGTCTTGTCGAATCGGCTCTGATACACAATATACCCAACATGAATCTGAGTCCTGGCTTTGTTGCTGTTGACTCTTCCTTTTCACAGTATATACTCAAATTTTTTAAACTTTCTAACAAACGTGACCTAACATAAGCCTGCCCTTCCTTTTATCTTTCTTTTGTTTTCAGTTATTCCCTTTTTTATTCCAATTATTACAACTTACCTTCCATATCTTTGCCCTGCTCTTCTCTCCATCTAAGATTTCCATCTCCTCACCTCTCTCTTGCCTATTTATTGCCATTGCCTCCTTCGTCTCACTTCAGTCTGGTCACCATTTGGTCCGGGAGACATCTCCCGTCACGCTGGGTGTAGTCGCACCTCCACAGATCTCCAGTATCATCTATTGATACTGGTGATGGCTCAAAAGGGCCACCACTTACGAGCTATTCATGCCCGTGCCACCTTTTGGGTGGCTTCATCTTCATCTTAACACATTCACAAGGGAGACATCTCCCGTCATGCAGGGTGCATTCGCACCTCCACAGATCTTCAGTATCAGCTCTTGATACTGGTAATGGCTTAAAATGGCCACCACTTACGGGCTATTTATGCCCGTGCCACCTTTTGGGTTGCTTCATCTTCATCTTAACACATTCACAAGGGAGACATCTCCCGTCATGCAGGGTGCATTCGCACCTCCACAGATCTCCAGTATCAGCTTTTTGATACTGGTAATGGCTTAAAAGGGCCACCACTTACGGGCTATTCATGCCCGTGCCACCTTTTGGGTGGCTTAATCTTCATCAATCAATCAATTCGTCTCACACAAAAAATTACATTGCTACCCTTTGAGGGTGTGGATACAATGCGACCCCAAACGTCTGAAGTTTAGAGATACCCTTCTTCATGGTCATGCTTTCGAGAGAAGCAATATTCTTAAGGTCCTGAAGGACGTTACCGGCATCACACTCACTGACATTAGTCATGAAGGTGATGATATCGTTCTCTTCTTTTCATGTAAGGAAGAGATGCGAAACCAATCGCAAATTGGTTTCTGACAGCAATTCACGGAAGCGGGAATCAGAATGGATTAAGAGATTGATGTATACACCATGTTGACGGAGATTTTGGATGTGGCCGACAGCATAAAATTTTACACAACTTAGCAAGACAGTCATAGCGTCCAGAATGGCGGGCTGGGGTGAAGCGGGAACGTAGCACACTGCTTTCCCTCTCTCTTGAATCCACCAATCAGAGGGAAACGCGAGAAACGGCCTACTGGTGCCGCTCCGAATCACAGGGTTCCCCTCGGGTCACGTGATGCTTGGGCTGACGTCACGTCACTCAGCCGGCGCCGGACACAAGCCAGGAACCGTTGGTTTATGACCGAAAATTTCCTACGTGCATCTCACTGCACACATTTTCGCGTAATACATGATAATGCCTGTATCTCTACTCACAGATGAGCTACAGCGGCCACTGTAGTCTCGCTGGACGCGCCCTGGTCTGTGCTTCCTATAAAATCCAAACAAGAGAGGTTTCGTGAAGGAGTTAAGGAATCTAGAAAGAGTGCACGACTGAGCATTTGTGCTCAGAGTGCAACCTGACGGCTTGTGCTCTAACATTTAGTCTAGAAGCTAGCTGACAATTCCTCCTTTCACAGAATGTAAGTACAAGACCCGGGCTTAAATTGTTCAGAGCCTCAGATACCATTTTTTTTTTTTTTTTTTTTTTTTTTTTTGAGATATATACAAGAGTTGTTACATTCTTGTACAGCCACTAGTACGCGTAGCGTTTCGGGCAAGTCCTTAATCCTATGGTCCCTGGAATACGATCCCCTGCCGCGAAGAATCGTTTTTTCATCCAAGTACGCATTTAAACAGAGGCTACAGTTAAGGAATTGCGCCCAGTAAATCCTCCCCGGCCAGGATACGAACCCATGACATAGCGCTCGCGGAACGCCAGGCGAGTGGTGAAGTTTAAGTAAGAGGTAGTTATAGTTAACAGTATCAAAGGCCTTTCTCAGGTCAATTAGGAAACCATTTTTGTCAATGCCTGTCTAGATTATATCAAGCAGACTAATAATGGCATCGTTGGTACTCTTTTGGGAACGGAAGCCAAAATGACAGGAACTTAATACGTTGAATTTTACAAGGCAGGAGTAGAGCTGTTTGTAAATCATTTTTTCAAATATTTTTGAAACTATAGGTACATTTGATATTGCTCTGTAAT
Source organism: Procambarus clarkii (assembly GCF_020424385.1). Classification (NCBI taxonomy): domain Eukaryota; kingdom Metazoa; phylum Arthropoda; class Malacostraca; order Decapoda; family Cambaridae; genus Procambarus; species Procambarus clarkii. The sequence continues at coordinate 317,022 of NW_025554571.1, forward strand.
TGTTTGTCAGCTGTCTCGCCTCTTTAATGAACTGGCGTTACTCGTGTTTTTTTAAGGGTATCAAGCAAAGTATGGGACTCTTGAAGTTTGTTGAATAGCAGAGCTATGGGTAATGCAAGAACAGGGACAGCATTCTTTTATATGATAGATGGTATTTCATTAATGTTCCCAGCTTTGGTATTTATTGACTCTCCCACTTTGGCTCACAACCACTGTTGAATTTCAAAATCAAGCTCGACAAACTCAATAGGACAAATGAGGACAACTCCTACGACAAGCCGGCGGCTTCCTGCCCTCGTGGACATCAATAGAGACATAGTAGCCCTCAGGTAAATTCAGGTAAGTAATATAAGGGTCCAGAATGGACCCAAATATCGTTATTTTAATTTCACCTCGTATGTGTAGGTTGGGTTATTTCTACTTGAAGGAGGACTTACTTGTGCAGCAAGAGCATCTTCAGCGGCCTTGACCTGCAGCGCCAGGATCATATCCCGAGTGTCCTCTCTCTGAAAATAATGCATTTTACGTAGAAGTATGAACCAATGGTGAGTGTTCCTCAACACAGCTAATGATATACCTCCATATATACCACGCGTTACTGTTAACACAAGTGTCAAGATACATCCCACACAAACCTTTTGAGTTACTGTGTGAGGGGCGGAGAAGAGAAGCAGGGTGAGTGAGACGTCCATCAGCACCCTCGTCAGTCTTATCAACAACAGACCATATCCCTTCATATTCGTTGTTATTATTGAAAAAGGATTTTTTATTGTGAATACAAGTAAATTTAGAATGCAATAACAGATGGGTAATGCAAAGTAGCAGTTGAAGTCTCGCTGGAAATGCTGGATGGCAAGGAGGCGGTTGGCAGCGAGTGTGACTTCCTCCCTTGTCAGTGTGATGGACGCCTGGTCCTGGTCACCCTGGTGTGGGTGGCTCACCTCACCTCTAACACAGTCATCCACCTCACCTCTAACACAGTCATCCACCACACAAATGTTGCTTCTATTACTTTTGTTGCAACTTTGAGTTATTTCATCGCTTTGTACCTTGTAAGGAAAAATATTGGAATATGCGGATGAAGTGAGCGCCGCAATGCAGTAGAAGAGCGATACGACTGTAATAATGCAAACGTTCCTCAGATACAGTAGTATTAAGTAGATTACATCTCGTCCTACTTTTAAAATATTATACCCATTATTTTTATAAACAATATTAAATGGAATTAATAATTCAGCAAACAGCGAAACTTCACAGATAACGAGCACGAAGAATATGGTGTCGTTGTGGGGCTTCCAGGAGGAGCGTCGGGTGTGAGCAAGCAGAGTGTGCAGACGCTCAGTCAACTGCGCCAGCTCACCGCTTCTCCACACCAGGAAGAAGAAAAGCACTTGCAAGCTCATGGACATTACAAATGATAGACGACCGGCATAAAACATGGTGGAGTGCCTATCTGTCTTGCCAGGTTCTGGATATAAAAGAGATATGACATTGACAATTAACTGAAGAAGAGACCAGAGTGTCACGAAGAGCAATAAGGCCTTGGATAACCTTTCCATGCAAGGTCGTCTCTTGAGTGAGTGAGGAAGAGCCAGGTCAGCTTCGGGACACGAGCCGAGAGTCCTCCCATTGTCAAGGTCCAGGTCGGAGGTGAGCCAGGCGACGGGTGCTGGTCTGGTCGTGGCCTGGTCCTCGCCTGTCGACCAGCTGTATGGCAAGCCTCCTAACATTCGGCTCACCTTAAGGAAAAATATTAAGAGCGTATCAGGCTTCATTCTGCCATGAGCGACGACTGTACAGATGACCATCTCGATGCTCGTTTTGAGTAGGTGACTCTTACAAACAAACAAAAATAAAAAGGTTGTCACTGACTTTAGTTGCGATAAGAAACACCATATGTAGATTCTTCTCTGTGAACGTTCTATAGGCGCGGAGGACAGACGCAGAGACTGATTTAATACATTGGTGGGGAGACTGTGTGTGTGTGGTGGGGACTGTGTGGTGGGGACTGTGGTGGTGGGGCTGTGTGGTGGTAGGGACTGTGTTGACGGGGGCTGTATGGTGGTGGGGGCCGTGTGTTGGTGGGGACTGTGTGTTGGTGGGGACTGTGTGTTGGTGGGGACTGTGTGGACTGTGGTGGGGACTGTGTGTTGGGGGACTGTGTGTGGTGGGGACTGTGTGTGTGGTGGGGACTGGTGACTGTGGGGACTGTGTGTGGTGGGGACTGTGTGTTGGTGGGGACTGTGTGTTGGTGGGGACTGTGTGTTGGTGGGGACTGTGTGTTGGGGGACTGTGGTGACTGTGTGGGTGTGTTGGTGGGGACTGTGTGTGGTGGGGACTGTGTGTTGGTGGGGACTGTGTGTTGGTGGGTGTGTGTTGGTGGGGACTGTGTGTGGTGGGGACTGTGTGTTGGTGGGGACTGTGTGTTGGTGGGGACTGTGTGTTGGTGGGGACTGTGTGTTGGTGGGGACTGACTGTGTGGTGGGGACTGGGGTGGTGTGTGGTGGGGACTGTGTGTTGGTGGGGACTGTGTGTGTGGGGACTGTGTGTTGGTGGGGACTGTGTGTGGTGGGGACTGTGTGTTGGTGGGGACTGTGTGTGGTGGGGACTGTGTGTTGGTGGGGACTGTGTGTGGTGGGGACTGTGTGTTGGTGGGGACTGTGTGTTGGTGGGGACTGTGGTGTGTGGTGGGGACTGTGTGTTGGTGGGGACTGTGTGTTGGTGGGGACTGTGTGTTGGTGACTGTGTGTTGGTGGGGACTGTGTGTGTGTTGGTGGGGACTGTGTGTGGTGTTGGTGGTGGGGACTGTGTGTTGTGGGGACTGTGACTGGTGGGGACTGTGTGTGGTGGGGACTGTGTGTTGGTGGGGACTGTGTGTTGGTGGGGACTGTGTGTTGGTGGGGACTGTGTGGTGGGGACTGTTGGTGTGTGGTGGGGACTGTGTGTTGGTGGGGACTGTGGTGACTGTGTGTTGGTGGGGACTGTGTGTTGGTTGGTGGGGACTGTGTGACTTGGTGGGGACTGTGTGTTGGTGGGGACTGTGGTGACTGTGTGTGGTGGGGACTGTGTGTTGTGGGGACTGTGTGTGGTGGGGGTGGGGACTGTGTGTTGGTGGGGACTGTGTGTTGGTGGGGACTGTGTGTTGGTGGGGACTGTGGTGACTGTGTGTGGGGACTGTGTGTTGGTGACTGTGGTGGTGTGTGTTGGTGGGGACTGTGTGGGACTGTGTGTTGGTGGGGACTGTGTGTTGGTGGGGACTGTGTGTTGGTGGGGACTGTGTGTGGGGACTGTGGGGACTGTGTGTTGGTGGGGACTGTGTGTTGGTGGGGACTGTGACTGTGTTGGTGGGGACTGTGGTGGTGGGGACTGTGTGTTGGTGGGGACTGTGTGTTGGTGGGGACTGTGTGTTGGTGGGGACTGTGTGTTGGTGGGGACTGTGTGTTGGTGGGGACTGTGTGTGTGTTGGTGGGGACTGTGTGTTGGTGGGGACTGTGTGTTGGTGGGGACTGTGTGTTGGTGGGGACTGTGTGTTGGTGGGGACTGTGTGTGTGGGGACTGGTGTTGGTGGGGACTGTGTGTTGGTGGGAACTGTGTGTTGGTGGGGACTGTGTGTTGGTGGGGACTGTGTGTTAATGGGGACTGTGTTGGTGGGGGCTGTGTGTGGTGGGGACTGTGTGTGGTGGGGACTGTGTGTTGGTGGGGACTGTGTGTTGGTGGGGACTGTGTGTTGGTGGGGACTGTGTGTTGTGTGGGGACTGTGTGTTGGTGGGGACTGTGTGTTGGTGGGGACTGGGGACTGTGTTGGTGGGGACTGTGTGTTGGTGGGGACTGTGTGGGGTGTGGTGGGGACTGTGTGTGGTGGGGACTGTGTGTTGGTGGGGACTGTGTGTTGGTGGGGACTGTGTGACTGTGTGTGGGGGACTGTGTGTGTGGTGGGGGACTGTGTGTTGGTGGGGACTGTGTGTTGGTGGGGACTGTGTGTGTGTGTGGTGGGGACTGTGTGTTGGTGGGGACTGTGTGTTGGTGGGGACTGTGTGTTGGTGGGGACTGTGTGTTGGTGGGGACTGTGTGGGGACTGTGGTGGGGACTGTGTGTGGTGGGGTGGTGGGGACTGTGTGTTGGTGGGGACTGTGTGTTGGTGGGGACTGTGTGTTGGTGGGGACTGTGGTGGGGACTGTGTGTGGGGACTGTGTGTTGGTGGGGACTGTGTGTTGGTGGGGACTGTGTGTTGGTGGGGACTGTGTGTTGGTGGGGACTGTGTGTTGGTGGGGACTGTGTGTTGGTGGGGACTGTGTGTTGGGGGACTGTGTGTTGTGGGGACTGTGGTGGGGACTGTGTGTTGGTGGGGACTGACTGTGTTGGTGGGGACTGTGTGTTGTGGGGACTGTGTGTTGGTGGGGACTGTGTTGGTGGGGACTGTGTGTTGGTGGGGACTGTGTGTTGGTGGGGACTGTGTGGACTTGGTGGGGACTGTGTGTTGTGTGGGGACTGTGTGTTGGTGGGGACTGGTGGGGACTGTGTGTTGGTGGGGACTGTGGGGACTGTGTGTGGTGGGACTGTGTGTTGGTGGGGACTGTGTGTTGGTGGGGACTGTGTGTTGGTGGGGACTGTGTGTTGGTGGGGACTGACTGTGTGTGTGGTGGGGACTGTGTGTTGGTGGGGACTGTGTGTTGGTGGGGACTGTGTGTTGGTGGGGACTGTGTGTTGGTGGGGACTGTGTGTTGGTGGGGACTGTGTGTTGGTGGGGACTGTGTGTTGGTGGGGACTGTGTGTTGGTGGGGACTGTGTGTTGGTGGGGACTGTGTGTTGGTGGGGACTGTGTGTGTTGGTGGGGACTGTGTGTTGGTGGGGACTGTGTGTTGGTGGGGACTGTGTGTTGGTGGGGACTGTGACTGGTGGGACTGTGTGTGGGGACTGTGTGTTGGTGGGGACTGTGTGTTGGTGGGGACTGTGTGTTGGTGGGGACTGTGTGTTGGTGGGGACTGTGTGTTGGTGGGGACTGTGTGTTGGTGGGGACTGTGTGTTGGTGGGGACTGTGTGTTGGTGGGGACTGTGTGTTGGTGGGGACTGTGTGTTGGTGGGGACTGTGTGTGTGACTGTGTGTGTGGTGGGGACTGTGTGTTGGTGGGGACTGTGTGTTGGTGGGGACTGTGTGTGGTGGGGACTGTGGTGGGGACTGTGTGGGGACTGTGGTTGGGGGACTGTGTGTTGGTGGGGACTGTGTGTTGGTGGGGACTGTGTGTGGTGGGGACTGTGTGTTGGTGGGGACTGTGTGTTGGTGGGGACTGTGTGTTGGTGGGGACTGTGTGTTGGTGGGGACTGTGTGTGTGGTGGGGACTGTGTGGGGACTGGTGGGGACTGTGTGTTGGTGGGGACTGTGTGTTGGTGGGGACTGTGTGTTGACTGTGGGGACTGTGTGTGGGGACTGGTGTTGGGGGACTGTGTGTTGGTGGGGACTGTGTGTTGGTGGGGACTGTGTGGGGACTGTGTGTTGGTGGGGACTGTGTGTTGGTGGGGACTGTGTGTTGGTGGGGACTGTGTGTGTGGTGGGGACTGTGTGTTGGTGGGGACTGTGTGTTGGTGGGGACTGTGTGTTGGTGGGGACTGTGTGTTGGTGGGGACTGTGTGTTGGTGGGGACTGTGTGTTGTTGGGGACTGTGTGTTGGTGGGGACTGTGTGTTGGTGGGGACTGTGTGTTGGTGGGGACTGTGTGTTGGTGGGGACTGTGTGTTGGTGGGGACTGTGTGTTGGTGGGGACTGTGTGTTGGTGGGGTGTGGTGGGGACTGTGTGTGGTGGGGACTGTGTGTTGGTGGGGACTGTGTGGGGACTGTGGTTGGTGGGGACTGTGTGTTGGTGGGGACTGTGTGTTGGTGGGGACTTGGTGGGGACTGTGTGTGGTGGGGACTTGGTGGGGACTGTGTGTTGGTGGGGACTGTGTGTTGGTGGGGACTGTGTGACTGTGTGTGGTGGGGACTGTGTGTTGGTGGGGACTGTGTTGGTGGGGACTGTGTGTGGTGGGGACTGTGGGGACTGTGTGTGGTGGGGGTGGGGACTGTGTGTTGGTGGGGACTGTGTGTGGTGGGGGTGGGGACTGTGTGTTGGTGGGGACTGTGTGTTGGTGGGGACTGTGTGTTGGTGGGGACTGTGTGTTGTGTGGGGGACTGTGTGTTGGTGGGGACTGTGTGTGGTGGGGACTGGTGGGGACTGTGTGTTGGTGGGGACTGTGTGTGTGGTGGGGACTGTGTGTTGGTGGGGACTGTGTGTGGTGGGGACTGTGTGTTGGTTGTGACTGTGTGTTGGTGGGGACTGTGTGTTGGTGGGGACTGTGTGTTGGTGGGGACTGTATGTTGGTGGGGACTGTGTATTGGTGGGGACTGTGTGTGGTGGGGACTGTGTGTGGGGACTGTGTGTTGGTGGGGACTGTGTGTTGGTGGGGACTGTGTGTTGGTGGGGACTGTGTGTTGGTGGGGACTGTGTGTGTGTTGTGTGGGGGACTGTGTGTTGGTGGGGACTGGTGACTGTGTGTGGGGACTGTGTGTTGGTGGGGACTGTGTGTGGGGACTGTGGTTGGTGGGGACTGTGTGGTGGTGGGGACTGTGTGTTGGTGGGGACTGTGTGTTGGTGGGGAGTGTGTGTTGGTGGGGACTGTGTGTTGACTGTGTGTGGTGTGTGTTGGTGGGGACTGGTGACTGTGTGGTGGGGACTGTGTGTTGGTGGGGACTGTGTGTTGGTGGGGACTGACTGTGTGGTGGTGGGGACTGTGTGTTGGTGGGGACTGTGTGTTGGTGGGGACTGTGTGTTGGTGGGGGTGGGGACTGTGTGTTGGTGGGGACTGTGTGTGGTGGTGGGGGACTGTGTGTGGTGGTGGGGACTGTGTGTTGGTGGGGACTGTGTGTGGGGGGGTGTGTGTGTTGGTGGGGACTGTGTGTTGGTGGGGACTGTGTGTTGGTGGGGACTGTGTGTTGGTGGGGACTGTGTGGTGGGGACTGTGTGGGGACTGTGTGTTGGTGGGGACTGTGTGTTGGTGGGGACTGTGTGTTGGTGGGGACTGGTGGGGACTGTGTGTGGGGACTGTGGTGTGTGGTGGGGACTGTGTGTTGGTGGGGACTGTGTGTGGTGGGGACTGTGGGGACTGTGTGTTGGTGGGGACTGTGTGGTGGGGACTGTGTGTTGGTGGGGACTGTGTGTTGGTGGGGACTGTGTGTTGGTGGGGACTGTGTGTTGGTGGGGACTGTGTGTTGGTGGGGACTGTGTGACTGTGTGTGGGGACTGTGTGTGGTGGGGACTGTGTGTGGTGGGGACTGTGTGTTGGTGGGGACTGTGTGTTGGTGGGGACTGTGTGTTGGTGGGGACTGTGTGTTGGTGGGGACTGTGTGTTGGTGGGGACTGTGTGTTGGTGGGGACTGTGTGTTGGTGGGGACTGTGTGTGTGACTGTGTGTGGGGACTGTGTGTTGGTGGGGACTGTGTGTTGGTGGGGACTGACTGTGTTGGTGGGGACTGTGTGTTGGTGGGGACTGTGTGTTGGTGGGGACTGTGTGTGGGGAGTGTGTGTTGGTGGGGACTGTGTGTTGGTGGGGACTGTGTGTTGGTGGGGACTGTGTGTTGGTGGGGACTGTGTGTTGGTGGGGACTGTGTGTGGTGGGGACTGTGTGGGGACTGTGTGTTGGTGGGGACTGTGTGTGTGTTGGTGGGGACTGTGTGTTGGTGGGGACTGTGTGTGGTGGGGACTGTGTGGTGGGGACTGTGTGTGTGTGGTGGGGACTGTGTGTGGTGGGGACTGTGTGTTGGTGGGGACTGTGTGTTGGTGGGGACTGTGTGTTGGTGGGGACTGTGTGTTGGTGTGTGGGGTTGGTGGGGACTGTGTGTTGGTGGGGACTGTGTGTTGGTGGGGACTGTGTGTTGGTGGGGACTGTGTGTTGGTGGGGACTGTGTGTTGGTGGGGACTGTGTGTTGGTGGGGACTGTGTGTTGGTGGGGACTGTGTGTGGGGACTGGTGTGGACTGTGTGTTGGTGGGGACTGTGTGTTGGTGGGGACTGTGTGTTGGTGGGGACTGTGTGTTGGTGGGGACTGTGTGTTGGTGGGGACTGTGTGTTGGTGGGGACTGTGTGTTGGTGGGGACTGTGTGTTGGTGTGGACTGTGTGTTGGTGGGGACTGTGTGTTGGTGGGGGACTGTGTGTTGGTGGGGACTGTGTGTGACTGTGTGTGGGGACTGTGTGTTGGTGGGGACTGTGTGTTGGTGTGTGTGTGTGTTGTGTGGGACTGTGTGGGGGTGGGGGACTGTGTGACTGTGGTGGGGACTGGGGACTGTGTGTTGGTGGGGACTGTGTGTTGGTGGGGACTGTGTGTGGTGGTGGGGACTGTGTGTTGGTGGGGACTGTGTGTGACTGTGTGGTGGGGACTGTGTGTTGGTGGGGACTGTGTGGTGGTGGGACTGTGTGTTGGTGGGGACTGTGTGTTGGTGGGGTGTGTTGGTGGGGACTGTGTGTTGGTGGGGACTGTGTGTTGGTGGGGACTGTGTGTTGGTGGGGACTGTGTGTTGGTGGGGACTGTGTGTTGGTGGGGACTGTGTGTTGGTGGGGACTGTGTGTTGGTGGGGACTGTGTGTTGGTGGGGACTGTGTGTTGGTGGGGACTGTGTGTTGGTGGGGACTGGTGTTGGTGGGGACTGTGTGTTGGTGGGGACTGTGTGTTGGTGGGGACTGTGTGTTGGTGGGGACTGTGTGTGGGGACTGTGTGTTGGTGGGGACTGTGTGTGGGTGGGGACTGTGTGTTGGTGGGGACTGTGTGTTGGTGGGGACTGTGTGTGTGGGGACTGTGTGTTGGTGGGGACTGTGTGTGGGTGGGGACTGTGTGTTGGTGGGGACTGTGTGTTGGTGGGGACTGTGTGTTGGTGGGGACTGTGTTGGTGGGGACTGTGTGGTTGGTGGGGACTGTGTGTTGGTGGGGACTGTGGTGGGGTGTGTGTGGGGACTGTGTGTTGGTGGGGACTGTGTGTTGGTGGGGACTGTGTGTTGGTGGGGACTGTGTGTTGGTGGGGACTGTGTGGGGACTGTGTGTGGGGACTGTGTGTTGGTGGGGACTGTGTGTTGGTGGGGACTGTGTGTGTGGGGACTGTGGTGGGGACTGTGTGTTGGTGGGGACTGTGTGTTGGTGGGGACTGTGTGTGTGGGGGACTGGTGGGGACTGTGTGTTGGTGGGGACTGTGTGTGTGTTGGTGGGGACTGTGTGTTGGTGGGGACTGTGTGTTGGTGGGGACTGTGTGTTGGTGTGGGACTGTGTGTTGGTGGGGACTGTGTGTTGGTGGGGACTGTGTGTTGGTGGGGACTGTGTGTGGTGGGGACTGTGTGTGTGTTGGTGGGGACTGTGTGTTGGTGTGGACTGTGTGTTGGTGGGGACTGTGTGTGGGACTGTGTGTTGGTGGGGACTGTGTGTTGGTGGGGACTGTGTGTTGGATGTGTGTTGGTGGGGACTGTGTGTGGTGGGGACTGTGTGTTGGTGGGGACTGTGTGTTGGTGGGGACTGTGTGTTGGTGGGGACTGTGTGGTGGGGACTGTGTGTTGGTGGGGACTGTGTGTTGGTGGGGACTGTGTGTTGGTGGGGACTGTGTGTTGGTGGGGACTGTGTGTTGGGACTGTGTGTTGGTGGGGACTGTGTGTTGGTGGGGACTGTGTGTTGGTGGGGACTGTGTTGGTGGGGACTGTGTGTTGGTGGGGACTGTGGTGACTGTGGTGGGGGACTGTGTGTGGGGACTGTGTGTGGGGGACTGTGTGTTGGTGGGGACTGTGTGGTGGGGACTGTGTGTTGGTGGGGACTGTGTGTGGTGGGGACTGTGTGTGGGGACTGTGTGTTGGTGGGGACTGTGTGTTGGTGGGGACTGTGTGTTGGTGGGGACTGTGTGTTGGTGGGGACTGTGTGTTGGTGACTGTGGGGACTGTGTGTTGGTGGGGACTGTGTGTTGGTGGGGACTGTGTGTTGGTGGGGACTGTGTGTGACTGTGTGTGGACTGGGGACTGTGTGTTGGTGGGGACTGTGTGTTGGTGGGGACTGTGTGTGTGGTCACTGTTGGTGGGGACTGTGTGTTGGTGGGGACTGTGGGGACTGTGTGTGGTGGTGGGACTGTGGACTGTGTGTTGGTGGGGACTGTGTGACTGTGTGTGGGGACTGTGTGTTGGTGGGGACTGTGTGTTGGTGGGGACTGTGTGTTGGTGGGGACTGTGTGTTGGTGGGGACTGTGTGTTGTGGGGACTGTGTGTGGTGGGGACTGTGTGTTGGTGGGGACTGTGTGTTGGTGGGGACTGTGTGTGGTGGGGACTGGTGGGGACTGTGTGTGGTGGGGACTGTGTGTTGGTGGGGACTGTGTGTGGGGACTGTGTGTGTGGGGACTGGTGGGGACTGTGTGTTGGTGGGGACTGTGTGTGGTGGGGACTGTGTGTTGGTGGGGACTGTGTGGTGGTGGGGACTGTGTGTTGGTGGGGACTGTGTGTTGGTGGGGACTGTGACTGTGTTGGTGGGGACTGTGTGTTGGTGGGGACTGTGTGTGGGGACTGTGTGTTGGTGGGGACTGTGTGTTGGTGGGGACTGTGTGTTGGTGGGGACTGTGTGTTGGTGGGGTGTGTTGGTGGGGACTGTGTGGTTGGTGGGGACTGTGTGTTGGTGGGGACTGTGGTGGGGACTGTGGTGGGGACTGTGTGTTGGTGGGGACTGTGTGTTGGTGGGGACTGTGTGTGTTGGGTGGGGACTGTGTGTTGGTGGGGACTGTGTGTGGTGACTGTGTGTGGGGACTGTGTGTTGGTGGGGACTGTGTGTTGGTGGGGACTGTGTGACTGTGGGGAGAGCTGTGTGGGTGGAGACTGTGTGTTGGTGGGGACTGTGTGTTGGTGGGGACTGTGTGTGGTGTTGGTGGGGACTGTGTGTGTGTGTGGTGGGGACTGGTGGGGACTGTGTGTTGGTGGGGACTGTGTGTTGGTGGGGACTGTGTGTGGGGGACTGTGTGTTGGTGGGGACTGTGTGTTGGTGGGGACTGTGTGTTGGTGGGGACTGTGTGTTGGGGACTGGGGGACTGTGTTGGTGGGGACTGTGTGTTGGTGGGGACTGGTGGGGACTGTGTGTTGGTGGGGACTGTGTGTTGGTGGGGACTGTGTGTTGGTGGGGACTGTGTGTTGGTAGAGACTGTGTGTTGGTGGGGACTGTGTGTGTGGTGGGGACTGTGTGTTGGTGGGGACTGTGTGTTGGTGGGGACTGTGTGTTGGTGGGGACTGTGTGTTGGTGGGGACTGTGTGTTGGTGGGGACTGTGTGTGTGGGGTGACTGTGTGTTGGTGGGGACTGTGTGTTGGTGGGGACTGTGTGTTGGTGGGGACTGTGTGTTGGTGGGGACTGTGTGTTGGTGGGGACTGTGTGTGTGGTGGGGACTGTGTGTTGGTGGGGACTGTGTGTTGGTGGGGACTGTGTGTTGGTGGGGACTGTGTGTTGGTGGGGACTGTGTGGTGGGGACTGTGTGTTGGTGGGGACTGTGTGTGTGGGGACTGTGTGTTGGTGGGGACTGTGTGACTGTGTGTTGGTGGGGACTGTGTGTTGGTGGGGACTGTGTGTTGGTGGGGACTGTGTGTTGGTGGGGACTGTGTGTTGGTGGGGACTGTGTGTTGGTGGGTCACTGTGTGGTGGGGACTGTGTGTGGTGGTGGGGACTGTGTGTTGGTGGGGACTGTGTGTTGGTGGGGACTGTGTGTTGGTGGGGACTGTGTGTTGGTGGGGACTGTGTGTTGGTGGGGACTGTGTGATGGTGGGGACTGTGTGTTGGTGGGGACTGTGTGTTGGTGGGGACTGTGTGTTGGTGGGGACTGTGTGTTGGTGGGGACTGTGTGGGGACTGTGTGTGGGGACTGTGTGTTGGTGGGGACTGTGTGTGTGGGTTGGTGGGGACTGTGTGTTGGTGGGGACTGTGTGACTGGTGGGGACTGTGTGTTGGTGGGGACTGTGTGTTGGTGGGGACTGTGTGTTGGTGTGGGATGTGTGTTGGTGGGGACTGTGTGTTGGTGGGGACTGTGTGTTGGTGGGGACTGTGTGTTGGTGGGGACTGTGTGTTGGTGGGGACTGTGTGTTGGTGGGGACTGTGTTGGTGGGGACTGTGTGTGGGGACTGTGTGACTGTGGTGGGGACTGTGTGTTGGTGGGGACTGTGGGGACTGTGTGTTGGTGGGGACTGTGTGTTGGTGGGGACTGTGTGTTGGTGGGGACTGTGGTGGGGACTGTGTGTTGGTGGGGACTGTGTGTTGGTGGGGACTGTGTGTTGGTGGGGACTGTGTGACTGTGTGTGGGGACTGTGTGTGGTGGGGACTGTGTGTGGTGGGGACTGTGTGACTTGGTGGGGACTGTGTGTTGGTGGGGACTGTGTGTTGGTGGGGACTGTGTGTTGGTGGGGACTGTGTGTTGGTGGGGACTGTGTGTTGTGTGGGGACTGTGTGTTGGTGGGGACTGTGTGTTGGTGGGGACTGTGTGTTGGTGGGGACTGTGTGTTGGTGGGGACTGTGTGTTGGTGGGGACTGTGTGTTGGTGGGGACTGTGTGTTGGTGGGGACTGTGTGTTGGTGGGGACTGTGTGTTGGTGGGGACTGTGTGTTGGTGGGGACTGTGTGTTGGTGGGGACTGTGTGTTGGTGGGGACTGTGTGTTGGTGGGGACTGTGTTTTGGTGGGGACTGTGTGTTGGTGGGGACTGTGTGTTGGTGGGGACTGTGTGTTGGTGGGGACTGTGGTGGTGGGGACTGTGTGTTGGTGGGGACTGTGTGTTGGTGGGGACTGTGGGGTGGTGGGGACTGGTGGGGACTGTGTGTTGGTGGGGACTGGGGACTGTGTTGGTGGGGACTGTGTGTTGGTGGGGACTGTGTGTTGGTGGACTGTGTGTTGGTGGGGACTGTGTGTGTGACTGTGGTTGGGGGACTGGTGGGGTGTGTGGTGGGGACTGTGTGTTGGTGGGGACTGTGTGTTGGTGGGGACTGTGTGTTGGTGGGGACTGTGTGTTGGTGGGGACTGTGTGTTGGTGGGGACTGTGTGGGGACTGTGTGTGGGGGACTGTGTGTTGGTGACTGTGGTGGGGACTGTGTGTTGGTGGGGACTGTGTGTTGGTGGGGACTGTGTGTTGGGGGACTGTGTGTGTGGTGGGGACTGTGGGGTGGTGGGGACTGGTGGGGACTGTGTGTTGGTGACTGTGTGTGTGTGTGGTGGGGACTGTGTGTGGGGACTGGTGGGGACTGTGTGTTGGTGGGGACTGTGTGTTGGTGGGGACTGTGTGTTGGTGGGGACTGTGTGTTGGTGGGGACTGTGTGTTGGTGGGGACTGTGTGTTGGTGGGGACTGTGTGTTGGTGGGGACTGTGTGTTGGTGGGGACTGTGTGTTGGTGGGGACTGTGTGTTGGTGGGGACTGTGTGTTGGTGGGGACTGTGTGTTGGTTGGTGGGGACTGTGTGTTGGTTGTGTGTGTGTGTTGGTGGGGACTGTGTGTTGGTGGGGACTGTGTGTTGGTGGGGACTGTGTGTTGGTGGGGACTGTGTGTTGGTGGGGACTGTGTGTTGGTGGGGACTGTGTGTTGTGTGGGGACTGTGTGTTGGTGGGGACTGTGTGTTGGTGGGGACTGTGTGTTGGTGGGGACTGTGTGTTGGTGGGGACTGTGTGTTGGTGGGGACTGTGGTTTGGTGGGGACTGTGTGTTGGTGGGGACTGTGTGTTGGTGGGGACTGTGTGTTGGTGGGGACTGTGTGTTGGTGGGGACTGTGTGTTGGTGGGGACTGTGTGTTGGTGGGGACTGTGTGTTGGTGGGGACTGTGTGTTGGTGGGGACTGTGTGTTGGTGGGGACTGTGTGTTGGTGGGGACTGTGTGTTGGTGGGGACTGTGTGTTGGTGGGGACTGTGTGTTGGTGGGGACTGTGTGTTGGTGGGGACTGTGTGTGTGTGGGGACTGTGTGTTGGTGGGGACTGTGTGTTGGTGGGGACTGTGTGTTGGTGGGGACTGTGTGTTGGTGGGGACTGTGTGTTGGTGGGGACTGTGTGTTGGTGGGGACTGTGTGTTGGTGGGGACTGTGTGTTGGTGGGGACTGTGTGTTGGTGGGGACTGTGTGTTGGTGGGGACTGTGTGTGGTGGGGACTGGTGGGGACTGTGTGTTGGTGGGGACTGTGTGTTGGTGGGGACTGTGTGTTGGTGGGGACTGTGTGTTGGTGGGGACTGTGTGTTGGTGGGGACTGTGTGTTGGTGGGGACTGTGTGTTGGTGGGGACTGTGTGTTGGTGGGGACTGTGTGTTGGTGGGGACTGTGTGTGTTGGTGGGGACTGTGTGTTGGTGGGGACTGTCTGTTGGTGGGGACTGTGTGTGGTGGGGACTGTGTGTTGGTGGGGACTGTGTGTGTGGTGGGGACTGTGTGTTGGTGGGGACTGTGTGTTGGTGGGGACTGTGTGTTGGTGGGGACTGTGTGTTGGTGGGGACTGTGTGTTGGTGGGGACTGAGTGTTGGTGGGGACTGTGTGTTGGTGGGGACTGTGTGTTGGTGGGGACTGTGTGTTGGTGGGGACTGTGTGTTGGTGGGGACTGTGTGTTGGTGGGGACTGTGTGTTGGTGGGGACTGTGTGTTGGTGGGGACTGTGTGTTGGTGGGGACTGTGTGTTGGTGGGGACTGTGTGTTGGTGGGGACTGTGTGTTGGTGGGGACTGTGTGTTGGTGGGGACTGTGTGTTGGTGGGGACTGTGTGTTGGTGGGACTGTGTGTTGGTTGGGACTGTGTGTTGGTGGGGACTGTGTGTTGGTGGGGACTGTGTGTTGGTGGGGACTGTGTGTTGGTGGGGACTGTGTGTTGTGGGGACTGTGTGTTGGTGGGGTGTGTTGGTGGGGACTGGTGACTGTGTGGTGGGGACTGTGTGTTGGTGGGGACTGTGTGTTGGTGGGGACTGTGTGTTGGTGGGGACTGTGTGTGTGGTGGGGACTGTGTGTTGGTGGGGACTGTGTGTTGGTGGGGACTGTGTGTTGGTGGGGACTGTGTGTTGGTGGGGACTGGTGGGGTGTTGGTGGGGACTGTGTGTTGGTGGGGACTGTGTGTGTGTTGGTGGGGACTGTGTGTGTGTGGTGGGGACTGTGTGTTGGTGGGGACTGTGTGTTGGTGGGGACTGTGTGTTGGTGGGGACTGTGTGTTGGTGGGGACTGTGTGTTGGTGGGGACTGTGTGTTGGTGGGGACTGTGTGTGGTAGGGACTGTGTGTTGGTGGGGACTGTGTGTTGGTGGGGACTGTGTGTTGGTGGGGACTGTGTGTTGGTGGGGACTGTGTGTTGGTGGGGACTGTGTGTTGGTGGGGACTGTGTGTTGGTGGGGACTGTGTGTTGGTGGGGACTGTGTGTTGGTGGGGACTGTGTGTGGGGACTGGTGGGGACTGTGTGTGGTGGGGACTGTGTGTTGGTGGGGACTGTGTGTTGGTGGGGACTGTGTGTGGTGGTGGGGACTGTGTGTTGGTGGGGACTGTGTGTTGGTGGGGACTGTGTGTTGGTGGGGACTGTGTGTTGGTGGGGACTGTGTGTTGGTGGGGACTGTGTGTTGGTGGGGACTGTGTGTGGTGGGGACTGTGTGTTGGTGGGGACTGTGTGTGGTGGGGACTGGTGGGGACTGTGTGTTGGTGGTGTGACTGTGTGTGGGGACTGTGTGACTGTGTGTGGGGACTGTGTGTTGGTGGGGACTGTGTGTTGGTGTGTGTTGGTGGGGACTGTGTGTTGGTGGGGACTGTGTGTTGGTGGGGACTGTGTGACTGTGTGGTGGGGACTGTGTGTTGGTGGGGACTGTGTGTTGGTGGGGACTGTGTGTTGGTGGGGACTGTGTGTTGGTGGGGACTGTGTGTTGGTGGGGACTGTGTGTTGGTGGGGACTGTGTGTTGGTGGGGACTGTGTGTTGGTGGGGACTGTGTGTTGGTGGACTGTGACTGTGTGTGTGGTGGTGGGGACTGTGTGTTGGTGGGGACTGTGTGTTGGTGGGGACTGTGTGGTGGGGACTGTGTGTTGGTGGGGACTGTGTGTTGGTGGGGACTGTGGGGTGTGTTGGTGGGGACTGTGTGTTGGTGGGGACTGTGTGTTGGTGGGGACTGTGTGTGTGACTGTGGTGGGGACTGTGTGTGGTGGGGGTGGGGACTGTGTGGTGGGGACTGTGTGTTGGTGGGGACTGTGTGTTGGTGGGGACTGTGTGTTGGTGGGGACTGTGTGTTGGTGGGGTGTGTGGTTGGTGGGGACTGTGTGTTGGTGGGGACTGTGTGTTGGTGGGGACTGTGTGTTGGTGGGGACTGTGTGTGTGGTGGGGACTGTGGGTTGGGGGGGTCGGTGTGTTGGTTGGGACTGTGTGTTGGTGGGGACTGTGTGTTGGTGGGGACTGTGTGTTGGTGGGGACTGTGTGTTGGTGGGGACTGTGTGTGTGTTGGTGGGGTCTGTGTGTTGGTGGGGACTGTGTGTTGGTGGGGACTGTGTGTTGGTGGGGACTGTGTGTTGGTGGGGACTGTGGTGACTGTGGTGGGGACTGTGTGTTGGTGGGGACTGTGTGTTGGTGGGGACTGTGTGTTGGTGGGGACTGTGTGTGTGGTGGGGACTGTGTGTTGGTGGGGACTGTGTGTTGGTGGGGACTGTGTGTTGGTGGGGACTGTGTGTTGGTGGGGACTGTGTGTTGGGGGACTGTGTGTTGTGGGGACTGTGGGGACTGTGTGGTGACTGTGTGTGGTGGGGACTGTGTGTTGGTGGGGACTGTGTGTGGTGGGGACTGTGTGTTGGTGGGGACTGTGTGTTGGTGGGGACTGTGTGTTGGTGGGGACTGTGTGTTGGTGGGGACTGTGTGTTGGTGGGGACTGTGTGTTGGTGGGGACTGTGTGTTGGTGGGGACTGTGTGCTGGTGGGGACTGTGTGTTGGTGGGGACTGTGTGTTGGTGGGGACTGTGTGTTGGTGGGGACTGTGTGTTGGTGGGGACTGTGTGTTGGTGGGGACTGTGTGTTGGTGGGGACTGTGTGTTGGTGGGGACTGTGTGTTGGTGGGGACTGTGTGTTGGTGGGGACTGTGTGTTGGTGGGGACTGTGTGGTGGGGACTGTGTGTTGGTGGGGACTGTGTGTTGGTGGGGACTGTGTGTTGGTGGGGACTGTGTGTTGGTGGGGACTGTGTGTTGGTGGGGACTGTGTGTTGGTGGGGACTGTGTGTTGGTGGGGACTGTGTGTTGGTGGGGACTGTGTGTTGGTGGGGACTGTGTGTTGGTGGGGACTGTGTGTTGGTGGGGACTGTGTGTTGGTGGGGACTGTGTGTTGGTGGGGACTGTGTGTTGGTGGGGACTGTGTGTTGGTGGGGACTGTGTGTGGGGGACTGTGTGTGGTGGGGTGTGTTGGTGGGGACTGTGTGGTGGGGACTGTGTGTTGGTGGGGACTGTGTGTTGGTGGGGACTGTGTGTTGGTGGGGACTGTGTGTGGGGACTGTGTGGTGGGGACTGGGGACTGTGTGTGGGGACTGTGTGTTGGTGGGGACTGTGTGTTGGTAGGGACTGTGTGTTGGTGGGGACTGTGTGTGGTGGTGGGGACTGTGTGTTGGTGGGGACTGTGTGTTGGTGGGGACTGTGTGTTGGTGGGGACTGTGTGTTGGTGGGGACTGTGTGTTGGTGGGGACTGTGTGTTGGTGGGGACTGTGTGTTGGTGGGGACTGTGTGTTGGTGGGGACTGTGTGTTGGTGGGGACTGTGTGTTGGTGGGGTGTGGGGGGGGACTGTGTGTTGGTGGGGACTGTGTGTTGGTGGGGACTGTGTGTTGGTGGGGACTGTGTGTTGGTGGGGACTGTGTGTTGGTGGGGACTGTGTGTTGGTGGGGACTGTGTGTTGGTGGGGACTGTGTGTTGGTGGGGACTGTGTGTTGGTGGGGACTGTGTGTTGGTGGGGACTGTGTGTTGGTGGGGACTGTGTGTTGGTGGGGACTGTGTGTTGGTGGGGACTGTGTGTTGGTGGGGACTGTGTGTTGGTGGGGACTGTGTGTTGGTGGGGACTGTGTGTTGGTGGGGACTGTGTGTTGGTGGGGACTGGTGGGGACTGTGTGTTGGTGGG
This sequence comes from Procambarus clarkii, assembly GCF_020424385.1. Taxonomy (NCBI): domain Eukaryota; kingdom Metazoa; phylum Arthropoda; class Malacostraca; order Decapoda; family Cambaridae; genus Procambarus; species Procambarus clarkii. Next base: position 335,096 of record NW_025554571.1, read on the forward strand.
GACTGTGTGACTGTGTGGTGGGGACTGTGTGTTGGTGGGGACTGTGTGTTGGTGGGGACTGTGTGTTGGTGGGGACTGTGTGTTGGTGGGGACTGTGTGTTGGTGGGGACTGTGTGTTGGTGGGGACTGTGTGTTGGTGGGGACTGTGTGTTGGTGGGGACTGTGTGTTGGTGGGGACTGTGTGACTGTGTGTGGGGACTGTGTGTGTGGTGGGGACTGTGTGTTGGTGGGGACTGTGTGTTGGTGGGGACTGTGTGTTGGTGGGGACTGTGTGTTGGTGGGGACTGTGTGTTGGTGGGGACTGTGTGTGTGTTGGTGGGGACTGTGTGTTGGTGGGGACTGTGTGTTGGTGGGGACTGTGTGTTGGTGGGGACTGTGTGTTGGTGGGGACTGTGTGTTGGTGGGGACTGTGTGTTGGTGGGGACTGTGTGTTGGTGGGGACTGTGTGTTGGTGGGGACTGTGTGTTGGTGGGGACTGTGTGTTGGTGGGGACTGTGTGTTGGTGGGGACTGTGTGTTGGTGGGGACTGTGTGTTGGTGGGGACTGTGTGTGGTGGGGACTGTGTGTTGGTGGGGACTGTGTGTTGGTGGGGACTGTGTGTTGGTGGGGACTGTGTGTTGGTGGGGACTGTGTGTTGGTGGGGACTGTGTGTTGGTGGGGACTGTGTGTTGGTGGGGACTGTGTGTTGGTGGGGACTGTGTGTTGGTGGGGACTGTGTGTTGGTGGGGACTGTGTGTTGGTGGGGACTGTGTGTTGGGGACTGTGTGTTGGTGGGGACTGTGTGTTGGTGGGGACTGTGTGTTGGTGGGGACTGTGTGTTGGTGGGGACTGTGTGTTGGTGGGGACTGTGTGTTGGTGGGGACTGTGTGTTGGTGGGGACTGTGTGTTGGTGGGGACTGTGTGTTGGTGGGGACTGGGGACTGTGGTGGGGACTGTGTGTGTTGGTGGGGACTGGTGGGGACTGTGTGTTGGTGGGGACTGTGTGTTGGTAGGGACTGTGTGTTGGTGGGGACTGTGTGTTGGTGGGGGACTGTGTGTTGGTGGGGACTGTGTGTTGGTGACTGTGTGTTGGTGGGGACTGTGTGTTGGTGGGGACTGTGGTGTTGGTGGGGACTGTGTGTTGGTGGGGACTGTGTGTTGGTGGGGACTGTGTGTTGGTGGGGACTGTGTGTTGGTGGGGACTGTGTGTTGGTGGGGACTGTGTGTTGGTGGGGACTGTGTGTTGGTGGGGACTGTGTGTGGTGGGGGGTGACTGTGTGTTGGTGGGGACTGTGTGTTGGTGGGGACTGTGTGTTGGTGACTGTGGTGGGGGACTGTGTGTTGGTGGGGACTGTGTGTTGGTGGTGGGGACTGTGTGTTGGTGGGGACTGTGTGTGGGGACTGGTGGGGACTGTGTGTTGGTGGGGACTGTGTGTTGGTGGGGACTGTGTGTTGGTGGGGACTGTGGTGGGGGCTGTGTGTTGGTGGGGACTGTGTGTTGGTTGGGACTGTGTGTTGGTGGGGACTGTGTGTTGGTGGGGACTGTGTGTTGGTGGGGACTGTGTGTTGGTGGGGACTGTGTGTTGGTGGGGACTGTGTGTGGGGACTGTGTGTTGGTGGGGACTGGTGGGGACTGTGTGTTGGTGGGGACTGTGTGTTGGTGGGGACTGTGTGTTGGTGGGGACTGTGACTGTGTGGTGGGGACTGTGTGTTGGTGGGGACTGTGTGTTGGTGGGGACTGTGTGTTGGTGGGGACTGTGTGTTGGTGGGGACTGTGTGTTGGTGGGGACTGTGTGTTGGTGGGGACTGTGTGTTGGTGGGGACTGTGTGTTGGTGGGGACTGTGTGTTGGTGGGGACTGTGTGTTGGTGGGGACTGTGTGTTGGTGGGGACTGTGTGTTGGTGGGGACTGTGTGTTGGTGGGGACTGTGTGTTGGTGGGGACTGGTGGGGACTGTGTGTTGTGGGGACTGTGTGTTGGTGGGGACTGGTGGGGGACTGTGTGACTGTGTGTGGGGGACTGTTGGTGGGGACTGTGTGTGGTGGGGACTGTGTGTTGGTGGGGACTGTGTGTTGGTGGGGACTGTGTGTTGGTGGGGACTGTGTGTTGGTGGGGACTGTGTGTTGGTGGGGACTGTGTGTTGGTGGGGACTGTGTGTTGGTGGGGACTGTGTGTTGGTGGGGACTGTGTGTTGGTGGGGACTGTGTGTTGGTGGGGACTGTGTGTTGGTGGGGACTGTGTGTTGGTGGGGACTGTGTGTTGGTGGGGACTGTGTGTTGGTGGGGACTGTGTGTTGGTGGGGACTGTGTGTTGGTGGGGACTGTGTGTTGGTGGGGACTGTGTGTTGGTGGGGACTGTGTGTTGGTGGGGACTGTGTGTTGGTGGGGACTGTGTGTTGGTGGGGACTGTGTGTTGGTGGGGACTGTGTGTTGGTGGGGACTGTGTGTTGGTGGGGACTGTGTGTTGGTGGGGACTGTGTGTTGGTGGGGACTGTGTGTTGGTGGGGACTGTGTGGTGGTGGGGACTGTGTGTTGGTGGGGACTGTGTGTGGTGGGGACTGTGTGTTGGTGGGGACTGTGTGGGGACTGTGTGTTGGTGGGGACTGTGTGTTGGTGGGGACTGTGTGTTGGTGGGGACTGGGGACTGTGTGTTGGTGGGGACTGTGTGGGGACTGTGTGTTGGTGGGGACTGTGTGTTGGTGGGGACTGTGTGTTGGTGGGGACTGTGTGTTGGTGGGGACTGTGTGTTGGTGGGGACTGTGTTGTGGTGGGGGCTGTGTGTTGGTGGGGACTGTGTGTTGGTGGGGACTGTGTGTTGGTGGGGACTGTGTGTTGGTGGGGACTGTGTGTGGTGGGGACTGTGTGTTGGTGGGGACTGTGTGTTGGTGGGGACTGTGTGTTGGTGGGGACTGTGTGTTGGTGGGGACTGTGTGTTGGTGGGGACTGTGTGTTGGTGGGGACTGTGTGTTGGTGGGGACTGTGTGTGGGGGACTGTGTGTTGGTGGGGACTGTGTGTTGGTGGGGACTGTGTGTTGGTGGGGACTGTGTGTTGGTGGGGACTGTGTGTTGGTGGGGACTGTGTGTTGGTGGGGACTGTGTGTTGGTGGGGACTGTGTGTTGGTGGGGACTGTGTGTTGGTGGGGACTGTGTGTTGGTGGGGACTGTGTGTTGGTGGGGACTGTGTGTTGGTGGGGACTGTGTGTTGGTGGGGACTGTGTGTTGGTGGGGACTGTGTGTTGGTGGGGACTGTGTGTTGGTGGGGACTGTGTGTTGGTGGGGACTGTGTGTGTTGGTGGGGACTGTGTGTTGGTGGGGAATGTGTGTTGGTGGGGACTGTGTGTGGGGACTGTTGGTGGGGACTGTGTGTGTGGTGGGGACTGTGTGTTGGTGGGGTCTGTGTGTTGGTGGGGACTGTGTGTTGGTGGGGACTGTGTGTTGGTGGGGACTGTGTGTTGGTGGAGACTGTGTGTTGGTGGGGACTGTGTGTTGGTGGGGACTGTGTGTTGGTGACTGTGTGTTGGTGGGGACTGGTGGGGACTGTTGGTGGGGACTGTGTGTTGGTGGGGACTGTGTGACTGTGTGTGGGGACTGTGTGTTGGTGGGGACTGTGTGTTGGTGGGGACTGTGTGTTGGTGGGGACTGTGTGTGGTGGGGACTGTGTGTTGGTGGGGACTGTGTGTTGGTGGGGACTGTGTGTTGGTGGGGACTGTGTGTTGGTGGGGACTGTGTGTTGGTGGGGACTGTGTGTTGGTGGGGACTGTGTGTTGGGGACTGTGTGGTGGGGACTGTGGTTGGTTGGGACTGTGTGTTGGTGGGGACTGTGTGTTGGTGGGGACTGTGTGTTGGTGGGGACTGTGTGTTGGTGGGGACTGTGTGTTGGTGGGGACTGTGGTGGGGACTGTTGGTGGGGACTGTGTGTTGGTGGGGACTGTGTGTTGGTGGGGACTGTGTGTGTTGGTGGGGACTGTGTGTTGGTGGGGACTGTGTGTTGGTGGGGACTGTGTGTGGTGGTGGGGACTGTGTGTTGGTGGGGACTGTGTGTTGGTGGGGACTGTGTGTTGGTGGGGACTGTGTGTTGGTGGGGACTGTATGTGGTGGGGACTGTGTGTTGGTGGGGACTGTGTGTTGGTGGGGACTGTGTGTTGGTGGGGACTGTGTGTTGGTGGGGACTGTGTGTTGGTGGGGACTGTGTGTTGGTGGGGACTGTGTGTTGGTGGGGACTGTGTGTTGGTGGGGACTGTGTGTTGGTGGGGACTGTGTGTTGGTGGGGACTGTGTGTTGGTGGGGACTGTGTGTTGGTGGGGACTGTGTGTTGGTGGGGACTGTGTGTTGGTGGGGACTGTGTGTTGGTGGGGACTGTGTGTTGGTGGGGACTGTGTGTGTTGGTGGGGACTGTGTGTTGGTGGGGACTGTGTGTTGGTGGGGACTGTGTGTTGGGGACTGTGTGTTGGTGGGGACTGTGTGTTGGTGGGGACTGTGTGTTGGTGGGGACTGTGTGTGGTTGGTGGGGACTGTGTGTTGGTGGGGACTGTGTGTTGGTGACTGTGTGGTGGGGACTGTGTGTTGGTGGGGGTGGGGACTGTGTGTTGGTGGGGACTGTGTGTTGGTGGTTGGTGGGGACTGTGTGTTGGTGGGGACTGTGTGTTGGTGGGGACTGTGTGTGGTGGGGACTGGGTTGGTGGACTGTTGGTGGGGACTGTGTGTTGGTGGGGACTGTGTGTGGGGACTGGTGGGGACTGTGTGTTGGTGGGGACTGTGTGTTGGTGGGGACTGTGTGTGTGGTGGGGACTGTGTGTTGGTGGGGACTGTGTGTTGGTGGGGACTGTGTGTTGGTGGGGACTGTGTGTTGGTGGGGACTGTGTGTTGGTGGGGACTGTGTGTTGGGACTGGTGGACTGTGTGTGTGTGTGGTGGGGACTGTGTGTTGGTGGGGACTGTGTGTTGGTGGGGACTGTGTGTTGGTGGGGACTGTGTGTTGGTGGGGACTGTGTGTTGGTGGGGACTGTGTGTTGGTGGGGACTGTGTGTTGGTGGGGACTGTGTGTGGTGGTGGGGACTGGTGTTGACTGTGTGTTGGTGGGGTGTGTTGGTGGGGACTGTGTGTTGGTGGGGACTGTTGGTGGGGACTGTGTGTGGTGGGGACTGTGTGTTGGTGGGGACTGTGTGTTGGTGGGGACTGTGTGTTGGTGGGGACTGTGTGTTGGTGGGGACTGTGTGTTGGTGGGGACTGTGTGTTGGTGGGGACTGTGTGTTGGTGGGGAGTGTGTGGTGGGGACTGTGTGTGGGGGACTGTGTGTTGGTGGGGACTGTGTGTTGGTGGGGACTGTGTGTGTGGTGGGGACTGTGTGTTGGTGGGGACTGTGTGGGACTGGTGGGGACTGTGTGTTGGTGGGGACTGTGTGTTGGTGGGGACTGTGTGTTGGTGGGGACTGTGTGTTGGTGGGGACTGTGTGTTGGTGGGGGTGTTTGGTGGGGTGGGGGTGTGTGTTGGTGGGGACTGTGTGTTGGTGGGGACTGTGTGTTGGTGGGGGTTGTGTGTTGGTGGGGACTGTGTGTTGGTGGGGACTGTGTGTTGGTGGGGACTGTGTGTTGGTGGGGACTGTGTGTTGGTGGGGACTGTGTGTTGGTGGGGACTGTGTGTTGGTGGGGACTGTGTGTTGGTGGGGACTGTGTGTTGGTGGGGACTGTGTGTTGTGTGGTGGGGTGGGGACTGTGTGTTGGTGGGGACTGTGTGTGGTGTGTGGTGGGGGACTGTGTGTGTGACTGTGTGTGGGGACTGTGTGTTGGTGGGGACTGTGTGTTGGTGGGGACTGTGTGTTGGTGGGGACTGTGTGTTGGTGGGGACTGTGACTGTGTTGGTGGGGACTGTGTGTTGGTGGGGACTGTGTGTGGTGGTGGGGACTGTGTGTTGGTGGGGACTGTGTGTTGGTGGGGACTGTGTGTTGGTGGGGACTGTGTGTGTTGGTGGGGACTGTGTGTTGGTGGGGACTGTGTGTTGGTGGGGACTGTGTGTTGGTGGGGACTGTGTGTTGGTGGGGACTGTGTGTTGGTGGGGACTGTGTGTTGGTGGGGACTGTGTGTTGGTGGGGACTGTGTGTTGGTGGGGACTGTGTGTTGGTGGGGACTGTGTGTTGGTGGGGACTGTGTGTTGGTGGGGACTGTGTGTTGGTGGGGACTGTGTGTTGGTGGGGACTGTGTGTGTGGTGGGGACTGTGGTGGGGACTGTGTGTGGTGGGGACTGTGTGTTGGTGGGGACTGTGTGTTGGTGGGGACTGTGTTTGGTGGGGACTGTGTGTTGGTGGGGACTGTGTGTTGGTGGGGACTGTGTGTTGGTGGGGACTGTGTGTTGGTGGGGACTGTGTGTTGGTGGGGACTGTGTGTTGGTGGGGACTGTGTGTTGGTGGGGACTGTGTGTTGGTGGGGACTGTGTGTTGGTGGGGACTGTGTGTGGTGGGGACTGTGTGTTGGTGGGGACTGTGTGTTGGTGGGGACTGGGGACTGTGTTGGTGGGGACTGTGTGTTGGTGGGGACTGTGTGTTGGTGGGGACTGTGTGGGGACTGTGTTGGTGGGGACTGTGTGTTGGTGGGGACTGTGTGTTGGTGGGGACTGACTGTGTTGGTGGGGACTGTGTGTGTGGTGGGGGACTGTGTGTTGGTGGGGACTGTGTGTTGGTGGGGACTGTGTGTTGGTGGGGACTGTGTGTGTGGTGGGGACTGTGTGTTGGTGGGGACTGTGTGTTGGTGTTGGTGGGGACTGTGTGTTGGTGGGGGCTGTGTGTTGGTGGGGACTGTGTGTTGGTGGGGACTGTGTGTTGGTGGGGACTGTGTGTTGGTGGGGGCTGTATGTTGGTGGGGACTGTGTGTTGGTGGGGACTGTGTGTTGGTGGGGACTGTGTGTTGGTGGGGACTGTGTGTTGGTGGGGACTGTGTGTGGTGGGGACTGTGTGTTGGTGGGGACTGTGTGTGGTGGGGTGTGTTGGTGGGGACTGTGTGTTGGTGGGGACTGTGTGTTGGTGGGGACTGTGTGTTGGTGGGGACTGTGTGTTGGTGGGGACTGTGTGTGGTGGGGACTGTGTGTTGGGGGACTGTGTGTTGGTGGGGACTGTGTGGGGTTGGTGGGGACTGTGTGTGGGGACTGTGGTGGGGACTGTGTGTTGGTGGGGACTGTGTGTTGGTGGGGACTGTGTGTTGGTGGGGACTGTGTGTTGACTGTGGACTGTGTGTTGGTGGGGACTGTGTGTTGGTGGGGACTGTGTGTGGTGGGGACTGTGTGTTGGTGGGGACTGTTGGTGACTGTGTGTGGGGGACTGTGTGTTGGTGGGGACTGTGTGTTGGTGGGGACTGTGGTGTTGTGTGGGGACTGTGTGTTGGTGGGGACTGTGTGTTGGTGGGGACTGTGTGTTGGTGGGGACTGTGTGGTGGTTGGTGGGGACTGTGTGTTGGTGGGGACTGTGTTGGACTGGTTGGTGGGGACTGTGTGGTGGGGTGTGTGGTGGGGACTGTGTGTGGTGGTGTTGGTGGGACTGTGTGTGGTGGGGACTGTGTGTTGGTAGAGACTGTGTGTTGGTGGGGACTGTGTGTTGTTGGTGGGGACTGTGTGTTGGTGGGGGGGACTGTGTGTTGGTGGGGACTGTGTGTTGGTGGGGACTGTGTGTTGGTGGGGACTGTGTGTTGGTGGGGACTGTGTGTTGGTGGGGACTGTGTGTTGGTGGGGACTGTGTGGTGGGGACTGTGTGTGGTGGGGACTGTGTGTTGGTGGGGACTGTGTGTTGGTGGGGACTGTGTGTTGGTGGGGACTGTGTGTTGGTGGGACTGTGTGTTGGTGGGACTGTGTGTGGGGACTGTGTGTGGTGGGGACTGTGTGTTGGTGGGGACTGTGTGTGGTGACTGTGTGGGGGACTGTGGTGGTGGGACTGTGTGTTGGTGGGGACTGTGTGTTGGTGGGGACTGTGTGTGGTGGGACTGGTGGGGGACTGTGTGTTGGTGGGGACTGTGTGTTGGTGGGGACTGTGTGTTGGTGACTGGTGTGTTGGTGGGGACTGTGTCTTGGTGGGGACTGTGTCATGGTGGGTAATGTGGGGACTGTGTCATGGTGGGGACTGTGTGTTGGTGGGGACTGTGTGTTGGTGGGGACTGTGTGTTGGTGGGGACTGGTGGGGTGTGTTGGTGGGGACTGTGTGTGTGGTGGGGACTGTGTGTTGGTGGGGACTGTGTGTGGGGGTGGTGGGGACTGTGTGTGGTGGGGACTGTGTGGTGGGGACTGTGTGTGGTTGGTGGGGACTGTGTGTTGGTGGGGGTGGGGACTGTGTGTGGGGACTGTGGTGGGGACTGTGTGTTGGTGGGGACTGTGACTGTGTGGTGGGGACTGTGTGTTGGTGGGGACTGTGTGTTGGTGGGGACTGTGTGTTGGTGGGGACTGTGTGTTGGTGGGGGACTGTGTGTTGGTGGGGTGTGTGTGTTGGTGGGGACTGTGTGTTGGTGGGGACTGTGTGTTGGTGGGGACTGGGTTGTGGTGGGGGACTGTGTGTTGGTGGGGGCTGTGTGTTGGTGGGGACTGTGTGTTGGTGGGGACTGTGGTGTGTGGTGGGGGACTGTGTGTTGGTGGGGACTGTGTGTTGGTGGGGACTGTGTGTTGGTGTCGTTCTAGAGAATGTAATTTGAGCTTTGACCATCTTTCTTGAAGGATCGTTTATTATACATAGGGCAAAAAAATAAAACTGCTATCAGTCGTATATATGAAAAAACAGAGCCCTGGGCATTGGTGATTTCAATGCGAGTTCGGTAGTGACCCTATCCTTATGCACATCTCACATTCGCCCAAAAACATACCTCCCACACCATACTGTAGCATTTAACAAATAAAAAAACTAATTCAGTAAAAGCAAGCCTCTCATATTTTGAAATAAAGCCTTCTGCAGTTACCGCCTTTTGTGACGTCATCATCCCTAATGTGGCGCGAGGCGTCAACGGGCTAAATGCGGATCCCAGGAGGTTCACACATAAGTGTGAACTCTTAATCTAGCTTAATACCTCACCTATACTCTGTGCTTCATCAGAGTTGATATTCAGCTACAATAGCTCGTATTTTCGCTCATTGCTTATATTTTCTGTTATTCATAAACCCGATCAAACCTTCCTAACCTAACATATTATTTATAACAAAAAAATACATTCTACAGAACAGTTATTGTTGTTGTTTAGTGACATCGTGAAAAGCGAGCTCAGGTATAGGGATAGGGTATTGATGGTCATTAGCATATAGGTGTGAAGGTATTACAGTACCTTACTGGTCAACTATGTATGACGTCACCAGACAACCAATGCGACCTTTGGCGTCCTACTGGCATGTGTATTTGATGTTATTAATAAAAAATGACTAGACTATCCATCCCCACCTAACCTAATCAGAGGTATAAGAATATACATTGTATAGGTTTCTATTATTTTATTGGTAATAAAAGTTTACATTCTAGTCTTATCAGTAAAATTGTAATTGGGAACAATCATGATATTTCAGTTGTTGGTCATAGCAATCCCAGATCCTTGTAATTTTTTTGTGAGACCAGTTCCTCTGCCACATCAAATCTGGAAGAATAAATAGAAACCATATTAGCAACACAGAATAATAATAATAATAATAAATCAGCAATAATATGAAAGACGATATATAGCAAACATCTAGAAATATACTTACAGCTCAGTAATATGAGGATTCATCACACAGCGATAGACATTTATCCTGTCCATCTATGCAAAATGTCTTTTTGCAGTTAGGCATTGCAAAATTAGAATATGCAAATTGTATTAGCTTCCTATCGTTCATATCATATTCCCCATATTCAAATAAAGTTTCAAATTTATGTAGTGCGGCTCTCAAGTTAAGGTTGCATAATTGATAGACGAAAAACATGGCATAGGCTCCACAATAATAGGAGTCCATACTCTGTATGCTTTGTGTGAACATGTATACTCTATAATCTTCAAAATAAGAGAGGAATTCCTGAAAATAACGTGAATGGGATTCCATCTTCAGCCCAAAACTGTCCAACAGGGCGATAATGGCTCCTGAAGGTTTATTGTGTACATACACAGTCATCCAATGACCCGTCATCGTTACAGGGGATTTCTCATCTAAAGTATTTAAAATAAATACCACTGGCTCTTTATTCAATTTCTTGAAGATTCTCCGTACATCGTTCGCTAAATAACATCCAATATATATGGCTTCTTCCCCTAAATATATATTTTTCAACCCATTGTTTATTTCTAAACAATTCATGTTTCTTAGGCTCTCGTTTCACAAATAATACGTCGGTCAGCATTAATTTTCATAACCCCAGTAGTAGGACCAAACAGCAGTATGACTTTATTTCCCACTATGGCTGTATTAAATTCCAATGTAATTCTTAAATTCCCTGTCGCTTCCAAGGAAACTGTATCCTTTATTTCTTCTGGTAATAAATTAAAGACCAGCAGAGTTTGTCCTTTAACGAACGATTCGTAGGACAAAATATTATCTACATTAAATCCTACAGCATTCAGGACCGTATAATATAATTTCGAACATTTATGGGGGAAATCACACGCGATATTAAATAAACTCGTGCCGTTCACCGAGATATATACGTTGCTCAAGGCGGAATTGTTGAAATATAATGGGTTTAAGGTATAATCTCCAGAAATGGCTTCCATATCAATAATGGCCATGTATAACTTCTCAGGGATCACTCCACCCCAGGGTTGGTCCATAGTTAATGATTTTTGGCCCTGCCCTAGAATATAGGTTTTAAATAGGGTTTTATCAAATATATACGTTACTGCTCCATTATTTTGGGCGAGTGCTCTGTTAATAGCTAGTAGCCCTGAAGGGAATGGGGTTAATCTATCTATCCATAAGCGGGCCATATTTATATTATATTTATAATTAGCAGTTGCTGTATCACTGGCAATAACCCATTTATCACTATTTAACTCCAAACGTATTCTTACATCTACGTTATCCAGTAAATACTCGCTAATAGATACAATATCCAGCAGTAATTTAAAGCACGTATAAATGCCGTGTTCTTTCATATTAACCATTTTCTCATCCTGATCTTTCGTGGTCGTAGCAAAATACTGCGTATCAATTTTATTGGGTATCGTTAGCGCCTCTTCTTTATAAAAATGCGCTAGATGCTTGAAACCATCAATTTTACTTCTGGAAAGAGTCGTTAGCAGCTTTATATACGCCCAATAAGAAAATAAAGTATTACTTTCAACTACTTGTTCGTTGAAATACACCACCACTGTTTTAAAAAGTGTTTGTGATAAACCATTGGCGACAGTCACTTTTTTGCCCGAATCTATTGCGGCGTCAGCTTCTGTTAATTCTATCCCCACTTCTAGTGCTAGGGATGACATATCCAGGAAATGACCAGGTATGCCAGGGATTCTAAATTCGATATAGGAGTCCTTAAATTTATTAATTCCTAAATTAACAGGTAAAATATCAATATTTTTCCTGCTAGCTATAGTGGACTCAATCATACGTGCTGAATTAAGTTTGGGAAATCCATCTGTTACAGCCACTGTGTAACTTTCCAAAGGGGATTGTAGCCCCGCTCCTAGTGTAGTAGTAGTATTCATGCTGGATGCTATGAGAGGAATGAATTGTAATTTATGCAAACACGTCATTATATCTCTTATTCTTCTTATTCTGTTTTGTAAAACTGCGAATAAGTGCTAATTTGGTGGCCTTAGCCTTTCTCTTAGACTTTTTCCGCCTTTTACCACCACCTAAAATCTGACGGCCAACTCCCTTCAATGATTCGATCCCATGCTTCTTCATTGACTTTTTAAAGGAATGTTCGCCTGTTTGCATGTCTTGCAATACATTCTGACCCATACTTAAGACGGCAGGAGCGAGGGTTCTCATTAAAAATGGGGCTGCTTTACGGGCTAAACCAGTGAGGAAACTGAATATACCTCCTCCTCTTATATGACTCCTATTGAATATTCTAATATCACTCAGCCCACCTCCTTTATATAAGGCAGGTGGGCTAATTAAGAATAATATTTCGTCTACAGACGGAGGGATGAAATTGACGCGCATTTTGTAGCTTGCAGATGAGTAATGAGGCTCGGAACTGTAATGTCCTTATTATATAGACCCAATTCGGGGTCGTATATGTAAAACAGCTGTTGTGCTTCCTCGTTTATCAAAATAAATAGGAGTCCCATTAGGATCTGTTACTGCAATACTTATACTATCCAGTACATTTGTATTTAGAGGTTTATATAGTTTCCTATTCGTGCTTTCACCGCCCTGCAAAGACACTACGTCCAATATATTCACTAATAAATTTCCGTACATCGTGGGTGCAATTTTATCGCAATAAACACACAAGTAATCCATCACGCCCCTGGGTTGTGGAGGGTAGGGACACGTGTCTGATATGGGTGTTTCATCCAAATAATTCTTGTGTACGTATATATCATAATTTTTATGCTGTTCAGTTCCTAAAACCTTGCCAATACTCGCCCCAAAAGATAGGGAAATCCTGCATATTGCTCGATTATCGTCATAATACAATACATTCTCATCGTTGCTCGCGGTATTGAACTTTACTCTATTGGAAATCGTTCCATATTTAATATATGCATCAGCATATCTTGGGAAATGCGTCTTATAGACATCAGACACAAAACTCAAATCGTTCTGTGAAAATATATGGGTAATTTCATTATTGATGGCGTATATAATTTCCTTTATGCTACCAGCTAAAATATTAGTTTTCTGTAGAAATTTGGAATGTTTGTAACTAATTCCTTTAGCATCTAGGTACATAATTCTCACGCGGATATAACTTTCCAGATCATCCGATCTTATTATGTAATATGACGAAGGCAATAATATATTCTGGAGACACATTTCGTAGGAGCGTCTAGAATCCAGCACGAGTTGATTATACAGTCTGTTTTCAAAAGCACTAGGTCCATTATTAGGAAATAAATCTGTATTAGAAACACTTGTGGCATAAATAACGTGGGAATTCATTGCTGGACTATGAATGAATAAACTAAAAACAAAACAGAACATCTATTTATACACTCACCTTTAGTATGCTAGCCATGGTGCTCCTCCGCCAACTTTAGGGCGTTTAGTTTCTCCAGCAGCTGTAGTAGGAGCATACGCCCGTTTTCTTCTTAGTACCACGTCATCATTAAATACTTGTTTACGAGATTCTGTATTCCTAAACATCTCTCGTAAAGTTGAGGTTAAAGAGATGAATAATTTAACCAGGGGTAATTTTTCTCGTGGGAATACAGAGCGGTGAATTGTCATTTTAGTTAAAATATCATCAATTATGTTTATTCCAGTCACTGGCATTTGCAGATTCCCATTGACGTCCCATTGCACCATCTTGCTTTCATCAAAATAATTCAGCAGAGAAGTAGCATAATCATGATCTTTAGCTTTCAATTTTAAATGTACCAAATGTACTATTGAAGGATTAGCTCGTACTGAAACTGGTGCTACTGGAGTAGTTGTTGCTGGTGTTGGAGCTAGTGATGGAGCTAGTGATGGCGCTACTTCTGCTTTTTTTACTATTGGTACTTTAGCAGGTCCCTCATCGATGGTTTTACGAGGTACTAGATAATATTCTTTCATTTTTTATTTATTAAATAGCCTGGAAATTAAACTAGCAGCTATGGGTAATAATATACCGAGGATACTGCCTCCTTTACGAGTTAATAAAATACGCTTTTTGTTTGAAATTGAGGGTTTCTTGCAAGCCAGCGAATGCAAGGTGTCTCTGTATTTCTTCAATTTGACTATAACTTTCTTCTTAACCGGTAGCCTATTTTTAAGAAAATTTTTGAAAATCTCTGACAAGCAATGAATATGTGGTTTTTTAAACTGAGCAATCAATTTTTTCCTGGCTGAGGAATTGAGTTTGCTCAGCAAGGTCACCAACTCTCTGTACTTGTATACTAATGGCTTCTTCATGTCTTCAACAAATCATCAGCATCAATCCACTGATCAAATGAAGAATCGTAGCCTTCGTACCTTACTTTATACTGTAATTTATTATTAGGTAATGTACGTTTACGTAGTACTTTCTCAATATTAAATGCAACTGGTAAATGGGTTAGGGTTAATTCTTCCTTGTAAAACCCTCCGTCAATAGGCTTGTTATTCAAATCTTGTAAAAAATATAATGGGATAGGCTGGCTTTTATCTATACGAATAATTCTGAAAATTTCTTCAGTGTTTTGTCTAGCAAAACCTTTCTTGAATGTCGAAATTCTGTTGGAGAGAGTAATGCGAACTGTGTCTCCCACAGCTAGTAGAGAACTAAGACCTGCTTTAGGTTTGTCCTTACTTTTATACATGAGATTGAACTGTTTCTTTATATCTTGTGGACGAGATAAAGCATGGACATCAACTGGAGTCCGACCACCTAACCCTCGGTGGGGTGTTGTGTTATACGCCTTTATGATATCAGGCAATATGGGCAGATATCTCGAGGTGTTGTGCGCAGTCATATATTTATAAATCTTGGTTTTCATGGTACGTATAAAGCGTTCAGCGATGGCGGCTTTTGTTTCTTGAGAAAATTCGCTATACAGTTTAATATTTTTAGCTGCAAGCATTCGTTGCATATGAGAATTATAAAATTCTCCTCCTCGATCTGTATTTATTTTACGTATTCCTTGGAAATATGAGGATTCCAATATGTTTTTCAGAGCCTTACTCACAGTCTGTCCATCTTTGCGTTTCAGAGGTGCGACTTGCGCATACCGTGAAAAAATATCGACACAGACGAGAATGTATTTAATATCATCATTGTATTTGGCCAATAATCCCATTTCTGCTAAATCACAAGCTAAATATATACGGGGTTTAGGACTCAGCACCTTTCTTCGTTGAAATTTGCGAGGTTTTAATGCGTGCAAAGTGTAGGCTTTAGACGATTTCAAGTATTCTTTGACATCTGATAAAGTAATATCTGGCTTTATAGTTTTAGCTTCTTTATACAACCTATTGACCCCCCCTAACCCTCCTGTGGATGCGGGGTTATAATAAATTTTATCTAGTACGTGCTCCATCTTCTAATAAAGTGATATCTGATTGTATGGTTTTAGCTGTTTTATACATCCGATATACCAACCCCCCTAACCTCCCCTTGTGGTTGTTGTTGTTGTTGTGGGGAACACATCCTATACACCCAACCCCCCTAACCTCCCCTTGTGGTTGTTGTTAAGTACATTCACCATTGGTAAACAATTTCGTATGGATGCTCACCAACAATATTGCTACGGAAGGTGATGCGTTCAGGGGTTTTCACTCCTAAATCCACCAATAAATACCCATAAGGTTTACTGATGGCTTTCTTGTAGATATCTAAAAGCTTTTTAGAATCTTGTTTTCCAAATAACTGCCGTCCTAAAGTCTCAATTTGAGCTAAATCTCTAGATTTCACTAATATGAAATGGGAGGCGTTTAAACTGATACTTCTAGCATATTTCCCAGAGAAAAATATATTTTGGGTAATGAATATGCACGAAATAGCAAGATGTCTGCCTTTAGTGAAGATATCAGACACAATTTTGGAATTGGCAGATTCGATGAACAAGTCATCGATAATAATTAAAATAGGCGAATCATCTGTACGTTCATCTAAAGGGTTAATAATTTCAGGTTGAGCAATTATTTTCTTGTTAATTACTGGATCGTCTAGCAATGCTCTGTAACTGCCGCCACATATAATAATACTGGAGAATTTCAGATGGTATTTTTGTACGAGTTTAGTGCACAAATAAGATTTTCCGCCATTGGAAAAGCCTGCAATAATTATTCTGCTGGGTTCGTTGAAAATATCAAGTTGTTCTTCAGTGATAGGTGAATTATCCATGACTCTTGTTGGGTTTGTACTGACATAAGAATGATAAGGTTATTATATTTATACGTCGAAGCATACATTTCATATTTTTATTTTTTGCATAGAACATTTTCAAAACATAGGTTAGGGGGGGCACGGTTTTATAAAAACATCAAAGTATACATTTCACAAACTTTTATTTTTTATGTACAACAGAACATTTTCAACATAGATATACAACAGAACATTTTCAACATAGATATACAACAGAACATTTTCAACAAAGGTTAGGGGAGACTGCATTTTCAGAACATCAGTGATGAGTCAGGGGCCCCGCAATTTTTTCAAACATCAATGACAGGTTAGGGGAGGCAGCAATTTTTCAAACATCAATGACAGGTTAGGGGAGGTAGCAATTGTCAAACATTAATCTCAGGTTAGGGGAGGTAGCAATTGTCAAACATCAATCTCAGGTTAGGGGAGGTAGCAATTGTCAAACATCAATCTCAGGTTAGGGGAGGTAGCAATTGTCAAACATCAATCTCAGGTTAGGGGAGGTAGCAATTTTCAAACCCAAAGATAGGTTAGGGGAGGTTGCAAATTTTCTATCACCAATTTCTTCAGTCACTAATTGTGAGGATACGTCTTGTTCACCAGTGCATCGCGTTTTCCCCACATGTTGAATATGGGATGGAATCCACGTCTCACAGGACGTGCAGCAGCAGCAGGTGCAGGTACATCCTCCTCCTCTTCATTCTCTTCTTCATTAATTTCTGCTCGAGGTATATCTGGGTGTCCATACGCCAAAGACTGTGTAGGACTCAGTACATAACGTTTATCGTCAAAGGCAGACAATCCACGTTTTGTAGTGAGACAGGTACACATACGGCCTTTAACATTCCTAATAGATCTGGATTGGAACCTCTGCCCAATATTTAACTCTAAAGCACTTTGGAAAGCAGCATGAGTGAGTTTAGACTGATGATAAGTGGGAATACCTTTACAACGACAGATCTGAACCTGATCTTGAGTGAGAATCGAGTACATTTTAGGCTTCAATGCAATGAGTTCTTTGATAATTTTGGCTCCAACTTCCGATTTTAACAAACCTAGTTGACCTTTGCGAGAGTCATCGAAATAGGGATTTTCAGGAGGGAAATTGCTGAAATCCATATGCTGAGACAAAGGCAGTTTATTTAATTCCTCAAAAGCATTTGGACAGCTTAATTCAATCAAATACGAATCTGTATCCGTATACAGCAATCTACCTTTGTCTCCATAATGAGCTTTGACGGTATTGTACCAAAATCATATAGGATCCTCTTAGCTATTTGCAAGATCTGGAACCCCATATAGGTTGGTGTATTGACTTTAAGTGATTGTTTTTTAACTGTGCAAATGACTCTGTCTTCACTTAACAAAATGCTCCGTTTGAAGAACGGATTGCGTGCATGCTTTTGGAATTTGTCTCGTGATGTAACTAAATAATGCTGATCGCCATATTTACTCACATTTGTCAAACTCTTGCCGTAAATTGCATTTGATACCAGCTTGAAAGCTTTACCCTTAATAGCGCAAGGTGTATTTGCACGTTCACGAGCATTTGTTTCGACAAATTCCTTAAGGTACTTGCTCTGTTGGAATTCATAAACTGCATTTACCTTAGCTACTTCCAATCCCAATTTCATCAGCATCTGAAGCAAATCTAAACTCACCAAGTAATCTTTTTGTGGGAGATGTGAAGCAATTAATTTATTGTTTTTCTTGGGGAGTTTACGATCTTCGGTATTTAAAATATGTTTGCTATAATCGGAGAGAAGATCAGTAGAAATATTAGCATGCGACAGGGTTAAAGGTAAGTCATCGGTGTATCGAGCCACCTCAGGTGCTAGATGCTTGGTATCACACATGACCCAATACCCCTTATCCCATCACATGTAATATTTCCAATCCTTGTGGAGCCAATCATCACATTCGGCAGCAGATAATTTACGGATCCCGCCTTGAGGAAGCGTTCTGTCATACAGGTGGCGTATAAGCCATTAAAATCTAAATACAGAATATATTTATCAGTGCTAGAAGGACCAGCACCCGTATGCTCATTTTGTACACTTGTGTGTTGTCGCACAACAGAGGTAAATCCGCCTCTTAGATTTCTGCGCAATACATCGTGACAAATGGGGATCAGAGATCAATAGAGTCCAAGACAACTTGACTCTTAAACAAGAAAGCGTCCCATGCAAAAACTAGATAACGAGACAT